>CM076577.1:1241274712-1241298233 GCA_034641835.2 Pinus albicaulis
GACACACTAAATTGACCAAACACTGATCCTTTCCCTCAACAAGGATTTGTGGCTACCCAAACACCTGAATGTCAGGTGGCCACTCAACCTCTTCCATCTGGTACCTCTAATTACCAGATTCTCATGATGAACTCTGATCAACCTCTAACCGTAGACATCAATCTTCAAACTCGGTCCCGTCAGTGCAACAAACCTCCCTCTACGTCTGTCCCTGAGCCACCTTCTTCGGTCTCTACAGAGCCTCTTTCAACACCTAATGGTCCCTTGCAGATCCCTCAGCCTAAGGCGAAGGTTCATACCAAGATCCCTAAGAGACCACTATGCCGAAATGATGCTTCTGGCAAAGTTTCCCATTCGTATAGCATAGTAGATGATTTGGCACAATCTCCTGCTGCCATTTCAACGCTGGAACTCTTCCAGTCGTGCTATTCACAACGAAAATATCCACTATCTGTAATGGGCATTGTAGATCCTTCTGACGATCGATTGATTTTCTTTGATGTTGACTGGTCAGAACATCCTCCTCTCCCTGCTTCCGTCGCCTTCCAAATCCCAGTCAAGATCCGGAACGCCAACATTTCCTGGTGCATTATTGATGAGGGGGCATCCACCTGTGTGATGTCCGATTCAGTTTGGAAGCAACTCGGATCACCTGAGTTGGATCCTTTCATAATCACTCTCAGAGCGTGGGATGGTCACGCCTCCCAGCCCATTAGCTTATTCCGCAATTGTCCTTTTACTCTTGCGGGCAAGACTATTTGCGTTGATGTAGAAGTCATAGATGCCCCCTTAGATTACAACATTCTATTGGGTCGTAGCTACACTTATGCGATGTCTATTGTCCCCTCCATGGTCCATCGCAAGATTTCCTTCCCTCATAACTGAAAGATAGTCACCATCGACCAGTTGAAATATTATGAACCGAAGTCTCAGACCTCCCCTGAGTCCACCATCTCTTCGATGGCCAACAAGAAAACCGTCGATCCTTTGACCAATGTCTCGCCCAGAGTCTACAAATATTCCTCATTGATTGGTACATTCCCTGGTCTTCCTTCTCCTGTCTCTGATCCCAACTCATCAAATGTTTGCATGATGAAATCATCCCTAGCTGCTCTCAAGCGGCCCGCCTCGGCTAGTCAGCAGCCTCCTCGCCCTCTGAAACCTACTCCTAGCCCTTCTATTCAGCCTTCTGGACCTCCTCCTTCTGGCCCTTCATCTGGTATCCATGAGCCTCTCTATCCTCCTGGCATGGTTCCTCCAGGCCTTAACCATTTAGGAGTCGTCCTGCCTGACCATTACCCCTCCAGTCAGATACCGTTCCTAGCCCCCCCACCAGGAGTTTATACGGCACCTGTCATGGCCACCCTCTCTGTCCCTAACTTAACCCTTGGGATTCCCATCTAGTACCTTGATCCTCCAGCTTCTACCCCACCTGGTCAACCCAAACCTTATCTTGCTTTACCCCGGTTCAGCAGGTCCCCATGACTTCTCCCGTTGCAACTGTGCCTCAACCACCTCAATAGGAACCACCTCCTGTTGCGATCACTTCGGGTAAGAAGGGCAAAGCTTGCAAGAGGGCCTCCAAGGACAAGGCTACCCTGACAGACCCTGCACCTCCCCCACCTGCAAAGCCTTGTTCTTTGTGTGATGTCGTCGACCATGCCAACCATAGCTGTCCTGAACTGCCCCGTATCAAGTCCATGGTTAAATTTGTGTTCCCTGAGTCTACGGTCCCTGAAGCCTCTGTTTCTTCCTCTACTGTAGCCAAGAATCCTAAAACTATTCACAACAACCAACCTTTTGAGTTGCGTGACCTCCATGGCCATTATTCCCACCATTGTCCCCGCCTTACGCACTACCGCGCCTCTTTAGAGGTAGTTTGGGAGTACGAGATTGAACAGAACCAATCTGCCTCTCCCGTACTTGTGCAATATGTTGCAAGCCAGACTAAGGATTTACTCGCTCCTATTCACATTCCCACCCCCCCCCCCCCCCTTATGTTGAGATGATGGATCCTGCGACCACCATCCTTTACCTATCATCATCCATGAGACCCTCAGCGGAAGCTCCCTCTGAATCTTCCACTGTTGTTTCGCTTGACCTCCCTTCAGCGATCACCCTGGGCTCAACATCAATAGATCCCTTATCTGCTTATTCTTATGTCATCCCCCATGACGATGTGCATGTGAACCTTTCTTCTCATGATGATGAGCGAGGTAGCTTCGCCGTGTCATCTGGTCTTCCTTCTTCCAGTCACCCCATCTTCTATTGTGATGATGACATCATGGAAGCCATGTCCACCCCTGACTTCATCTTTCCCGCCCATAAGCGGGATGACACCATCTGTGCTTATGGTGACTTTCGCGGCCTGAGCACAAGCTACACCTCCGGTAGCTCCCACACTCCACCTCACCGTCGGCGTGTGAGTAGTAAACATCCTACCCAAATCACTCTCTCCCACGGAGTGCGTTCGATTTCTACTTTGCGCTCAGGTTGCCAGAATTGTTCATCATCCTCCCATTTATTATCTTGTGGCACCTTTCAGATGGACCTCCTGTCCACACCTTATATCGGTTTCATTGATGGTGCAAGTCGTTACTCCCAGAATCTAGCCTCGACAGGTTGGGCCATTTTTACCCCCTTGCATTCGCTTGTTCTCTCGAACAATGTATGCATTGGTACTACTACCAATAATCAGGCCGAATATGATGCAGTGCGAGGTTTATTAGCCGATGCCCTTTCACATCGCATCCTCCACCTTCATGTTCGTTTAGATTCCCTGCTTCTTGTCATGCAATTGAATGGTGTTTATCGTGTGCATAATCTTATCCATTTTAGAAGATATTTACAAGTGAAGATTTTGATGCATGAATTTGAAATCATTACATTTAGTCATGTACCTAGAGCACAAAATCCCTATGTAGATAGCATTGCAAACCATATTCTAGATTGGCATTTAGCACACACATTTAACACAAGATAATAACATAAAAATATCAAAATGATGTATATCCATAATATGTGTCGTATAAAATGTTTTAGAGTCCATCCACTCTGATACATATGACATGCCCATAGCATGTTACAAAACTCAAAACTGGGGGCACCACCTACCCCTACACACTAATCACTATCTGTAGGATCCCGAGCCAATGGCTCTACTCCCCCAGCTCGTAGATCACGCATACCATGTCCGTCCATCGCCATGCGTCGCATGACCCCTCACCACTCCGAGGGTAGACCAACACACGGCTCTATGTACTGGTCATCTAATTATTGCTAGCTGTGCTCTGAAACACTGGTCAAAATCCTCTCACATCTACAATGGATGTCCTCCAGGAGGGCTGTTGCATCCTCATTTTGCTGCACCCTCGGTCCACTGGGTCCTGCGGTCCCCGATACTGCAGGTCGTCCCATATACCCGGTCGGTTTTACCGGTGCTATATCTGCATACCAAAAGTGAAAGAATCAGTACCACATACAATATTCTAGAGCTTTACATGCACATAAAAGATTAGCAATTTTTCACTTACCATTGGGCCCCCATATCCAACTAGGCGGCAATGGCAGATCCGGGTCCCCACAATAACTCATCCCACTATATGGATAGTCATCTATATACAATGGCATCTGATCCCAATGAACAAAGAACTCGGGTTGGAACACCCTTCCAACCACCCCACCTCCTCTTCTGCACAGGTAGTCGCTCCCACCAACGCATCCTAGGCTTTCTTGGGCCCCCATCTTGGAGCTGTATGCGAGGTCAAAGTGTCGGGATCTTCTCAAAGAAGAACGAGCACAAAATTGTCCCATATGCACAATCATGGTTCAATTGCCGCTTGCATAGAGACAAATGTCGTTTCAATGACGATAGCATCATTTGGGCCCAACCATAGTAGGTCCCACTCAAAACACTCTCCACAAGCATCATCTGCCCTCCGGTGATGTGGCACAATGCCTAGTTGCCTAGGATCCACAGCACCGTTGCGGCCACAACATGGGTATCTAACCTCTCCAAATCCCCGATGGGTATCTGAGTCCCCTTGACTTGCAGACCTAGTTGACAATGGCACTCTACAAACTCTATGATATTCCACCCCCATGGTAACAATGGCTGAGTATTCCCTACCATCCCAAGTGGTGGGAGATCAATCAGGAAATATATATCCTGGATCGTCAACTCGATCTGGTGCCCATGCACTATAAAGACCTTATGGTCTGGATCCCAATAGCTGACAATCCGGGCCAATAAGGGCTCTCCAGCTCTCATCAAAGGGTTCTCCACAAACTTCAGAACCCCAAACCTAGCCAATGCACTGTGGACACCTTGATCCTCCCGGATCTTCGACATTAATGTGCCCAGGTCTCTCTCTCTCTCCAGTTGATTCGTAATTATGCCATATCTGCACAAAACCATCATATTTGTCAGTGTATAGATAGGAAAGACTGTATCTCATCATAAAAACCCAGTGCTCAGCCAAAAAACAGCACAGAAAAACCCCTCCCTGACAGGTCGCACTTTTTAGGCCCAAACCTGGGACAGGTCGCAGTTTTTTGCTCAAAACCTGCTACCCAGGTCGCACTTTTTGCCCCAAAAAATGTGACCCAGCCTTGAAGAGGAGCAGGGGTCTGTTCCTAAGCCCTGGAGACCTAATCTAAACTTTCAATCCACTGAAAAGAAAGAGTAGGGTTAGGCCTCTTACTTGCAGCTGACGGATCTCGATTCCAACAGTCGGTTTGTCCGCTACGATCATCGCAATATTTAGGGCCTTATCTCCTCTCTACATTCACCACAAATCCACATGAAAATGAGTGAATTTCAAGGGAAAATGCCTTACTAAAAGAGAAACCCCTGATTTTTCTTTCACCTGTTGCGGCGAAAATGTAGCTCAGTTTGCCAAACCATCTGTACAGCTGGAAAGCTCTCACCGAGCCCTCAAATGGGTATCTGTTAGTTTTTTGTGATTTGATACTTCACCACGACACATTTTTTCCAAGAAGGGTCACTTCACCCCTCCTCAAAATCAAATTTCTTCACCTGCCACACTTGTACTTGGGGGCACCCCTTTTCCTTGATACTTTTCCATGCTTGTGTCGATCTTCGTCGTGAGTAACCATCATGTACTCATGTTTCTACGGTCCCCATTGGACCCTTTTTCTGTGTGGAAACACCATCAAGTCGCCCTTGTTTAGAGCATCCGAGTTGAATCATGATTGCATTCATGGAGTCTATCCTGAATCCCTTTGTATCTCGTTATAGTCCTCCATCCTTCATTGCTTGATTCCTCTCTCATGTCGCACATTATGGCCTTTAGTCCCACTGTTCCCTATCCCCATGATATTGTGTGAGTTTCTTCCAGGTCATCCATGCCCTTTATGATCTAAACAAAGGAAGTCGTCCGTCCGCTAGTCGGTACCCCCCATTTCATCATCATCCCTGGTATCAGTCTGTCAGTCGCTCTACTATTTTCTCTCGCGCCTTAGCTGAGGATCCCTTATTGCCTCACCTATGGCGGACCTCCTTCTGTCGACATCAACTCATTCATTCCAAAAGATAGGTCTAGAGGGCGATGTACCTTGGTTCCAGCTTCCACTCTTGTTCGGTGCCTCGGATAAGGAAAAGGGACTCCTTATTGCCCTTTGACCTGATTGTTTCTCAGCTCCAGCTCCTTTCAGCATGATCGAGATTCGTATACTTGATGGTCCAGTGATGCAGCAACTGATATCAATGATTCCTGGGTGTGTGTGAGATGTCTCAACCCTCATGAGGGGGTGGCCCTACAGGTAGCCCCCTACATGCCTGGATGACCTCTTCCTTTCAACCTTCGATGTAGCTCCATAGATTTGATGATGTCGGCCTCAGCCGCTTGCAGCACCTTTTTTGATTGCATGTATCAGTCAGATTTTCAAAGCCCTTTCCTGTTTACAAGGGCATGTGGGTTGTATTTATATCTCATGTACTCAAATATTATTGTACAAGTCCTGTTTGTTATCCCAGGCACAATATGTATGTGGGATTCATTATCATGTTGTTTATCTGGCTCATGTTTATGCCAGCATGTACTATATTGTTCAGTCCCTTGTTTACTGGATGCCTTATTCTTTGTACTTTGTCTCGACGGGCATAGGTATGCCTCCCTCGCCGCCTATAACATAGGTACTCACTCATAAAAGAGACTTGTCGCACCTGTAAGTCTCGCCTCCTCAGGGTCTAGTCCTTTCAGCATTTTGGTCTACCTTATACTTCTCTCTCTTTGACTTTCCCTTCGGTGTCTAGTGATTGAGTTCTTACAACGTACTTTGGTCATACGATTAGCTCCTAATTCTTGCACGCTGGGGGGCAATCTATTACACCATTTTTTGGTCATCTAACCTATTATCATTAGACGGACCCAAGTACACCATGTAAGACCAATTTTACCCTAAGTAAAATTTCTTTCACTATAAAAATAACTTAGTAAACCACCTTTATTAAGTTGTTTATGGTCGAAACAGGAAACTCCATGAGGAAATATTAAATCAATCTACATTTGTTTGATTTTCCTCAAGGAATAATTAGTTAAACAATAGTTTAATTAATATTCTTGGTTATATTTAACCCAAAACAAGGAAATTAATTAGATAAATCATTATTTATCTTATTATTTTCTAAGAATAATCATTTAAACCTTATTTAAATAATATTCTTTGTTAAATATGACTAAATCACCCTTAAATAATTAAATAGATCATTATTTATTTAATTAGCACTCAACCTCATCCTTAAATGATAAATACATCATTTATTTATTTATTATTTACAAATAAAGGGATTTGACCCAAGTCAAATTCCTTTTCCCTCCAACAAATATAATAAAATATCCCATAAAAGTTGGATCTTGATTTGGTTAATAATATTTTAATTATGCACCAATATGTAGACTAACTCAATATTTTGTTATAAATAGAAGGGTTTTCCCATTCATTTACCACTTTTTGTTGCCTAAAGATCACTCTTGATCTATACTTTTGGTTTGACTTTGATCCACCATCATAGTCATATTTTGCTACCATTTTTGTCTGGGTTTTCTACACCATCAAGAGAGAGGAATTTTATATTATAAGCACTGAGGACTTACAAGAACCCATCCCATTGAGGAGAACTAGTAACACCCTTCTGTGTTTTCCTCCCAGGTGCCATTAATACAAAATTCATTCAACATATTCTTGGTTTGTCTATTGGATGCATGGAGTAAATCTTGTTTTTTCTACTGCTTAATGTCTTCTAATGCATAGATTTAGATTTTTGCAACATTTATCTTGATCACCTAACTACAGATCTGAGTATATTGGCAGCCATCTTCGTTGTTAGGGTTGTTTGTTATGCACAGCTAAAGTGGTATTTTTTCGTATGCTTGGAATTAAGATTCATACTAACACCAACTTCCCTGCGATACCCTGTAATTCAACTTCCTTTCCTTCCAAAAAAAAAATTCAAGAAAAGTTCTTGAAAATTAAAAGTTACCGTCCCCAAAGATTGTAACCATTGTACTCCTAGTACAACATCAACACCTCCCATTGGAATGGAAAGCATTGGAATATTTAATACATATTCCCCCATGGTTAGCTTGATATTATGGCATTTTCTAGAGCAATTTATAGTTCCTCCATTTGCAGCAATCACTTGACACTTTGTTGCTGGGTATAGGAATCAATTCAATTCCTTGGCTACCTTAAAATGAATAAAATTATGGGTACTACCCGAATCAATAAACACTGTTACCTTTTTTTCTTGATATGTTCTTCTATCTTTAGAGTTTGAGGAGTGGTAATTCCTGCCAATGCAATACAAGATATGGTCAAACTCATTTCTTCTTTCTCTATGGTTGGTTCCTCGTGTATATCCTCTTCTTTTGAAGTTTCTTGTTCATTTTCTTCCTCATTTTCACAATCTATGTAAAACAATTTCTTCTCAACACACTTTTGACCTTTAGTGTATTTTCTATCACAACTGTAGCAAATCCCTTTTGCTATTTTTTCTTCCAATTATTGTGGTGTCAGCCTTGTAGGTTGTGGAAGTCTAGGTGTACCAACACTTCCATATTTGTAGATGTGAGTGGTAGGCTTCCTTGTCGCCATAATTTTACATTCAATTTTTCTTGCCAACCTGAATGCCTTATCCAATGAATCAGGTTCCCAAAGGCGAACCTCATGTTGGATGTTATCCTTTAAATTCCGTATGAAGACATCAATCCTGTGTTCCTCTGGAATATCAGTTACCCTTATATTCAATTTTTGGAAGTCCTCAATGTGCTCCACCATTGAACCCTTTTTTTTGATATTTATCAATTGGATAAAGAAGGTGTCGCTCTTTGTATCCTCATAATTTGCTATCAGTTCCTCCGTAAAAATCTACCAAGTGACAATTTTTTTACGGGAGCAAAGCCATCGATACCATACAAATGTATTTTGATCTAAATATAAAGTTGCAATGCATAGCTTGTTGGGTCTCCAACATGTCTTTAAAATGACATATATTTTCACTTCATTCACACCTCATTTCACCTTTATCACCTTCATTCCATCACTTTGTCACTATATAACCCTACATCTTCATCATCATATAGGGGGAGGAGGTGAATGACGTGGCAGGGAAGAAGTGGGAACGAATCGCAGTGCAAATCACAACTCTTAGCTTTTAGTTATAAGCTGTGGGGGTTAAATTTTAAAATTTGCAAAGTGCAGGGAAGAGGGACCCACTAGCTATGTTGTGGAGTTTTCTGAATCGTCAAAGGTTTAAGCAATAAGTGTTACAAATTTTATATGGTATATCAATGTATTGCGATGGCTATGCAATGGGGGCGGAACTCCTGAGGTGGGACCGACTTACCGCATTGAAAACTAAATAAAATAGATTGCGGGTGCTCACAAGGTAAGTCAAAACATATGCGATGCGATATCGCAAATAGGTGATTGCAAAATTTAAGCTTTATTGCGATGAAAAACATGTAATATATGCTAAATGCGATCATGGAATTAAGGAAGACGAGTAAATGAAAAGTGATAAAAGGTAAAGGTAGAAAAGGTAAAAGCGGAAAGGTGGAAAAAAGGGTAAGTTTAATGATTTTCAATGGAAAATGATATGAAAAAGGAAGTGTGGTGGGGAATGGATCTCGCTCTATCGTGTATGGTATTTCTAAAAGGTTTGTAGGAGACGAAAATGTAAATGATTTTGGGTTTAATTAAAACATAAGGGGCTAGAGGCCAAATAGAATGACAGAGAGGGAAGCTTTGAATATGATTCAAAAGTCAGTGCTAACAGTGGCTCTAATCGGGGATAATATGCCCCCTACGGGCTATCAAGAACCATAGTTCCAGTGCCTTATCCAGCTCTTATTTCTCTAACCAGCAAACCTACTCATTAACCTAAAAAACTAGCATGCCTAGCCATTGGGTAATGGAATCAAAAGCATCATTTCAATTCTGCAACTTATTTGTCCAAGTTGAAGCTGGATTCAAACTGAAACCTGAAATCTATCTTTCTAAAAAAAAATCTCAAAACAACGAGCTTATTCATTATTCTAATTCTAATATGATTTGAATCGAAATCTTCATGCCCTCATATGGATTTTGAATCTTAAGAGTAAAATTTAAAGATTCCATATCATAAGATAATGCAGCTCATGATGAGAATAATCACAACCTGCTCATTAACCCAAAAAACTAGCATGCCTAGCCATTAGGTAATGGAGTCAAAAGCATCATTTCAATTCTGCAACTTATTTCTCTAAGCTGAAGCTAGATTCAAACTGAAACCTTAAATCTATCTTTCTAAAAAAAATTCTCAAAACAACGAGCTTATTCATTATTCTAATTCTAATATGATTTGAATGGCAATCTTCATGCCCTCATATGGATTTTGAATCTTAAGAGTAAAATTGAAAGATTCCATATCATAAGATAATGCAGCTCATGATGAGAATAATCACAACGCGGGATACTCATAACGCATTAAATGTTTGCACTATATGAAAACTCCAAATCATTAGCTACTGAATGAGGAAAAACATTGAATTCTACCTCTGCAATGATGTCCCTTTCATAATTCCGAAAGGCGTAGTTGTTTATCCAAAAATTCCACTGAAAATCTGATCTCTGCATCCCTGTGAAGTCGCCACTTGATCCGGAAAAATGGAGTCGCCGGGTGAAAAACTGCATTCCTCTTCAAGTTATCAATTCATGTTCACCTTCAAGAATTGATCTTCAATAATTAAAACAAAAGACTCGGGAGAATACTTTGTTCCAAGGCCTTCGTATCCTGGCAGACACACCAAAAGATGTTGGCGCTGGAATCAACACTTGGCCAGACACATCTTAAGCTCTGAGAGTTATTCTTATGATTTGATTGAGTTTTTTGGAAAGTGGTTGGATCTCAAGCACTCTAAAAGGAACGTTGAACAGATAAAAGGCTCTGACACATATGAGTGAACTGGTGTATGATGTGGTAGCAAAATTGAGTTTGTAGCTTGATGGTTAGAAGAATGGAATAATGCAGTGGGTCTGTAGGACATAAATCCACTGCTGGGAGGAAAAATGACACAAATTGCATATCTAAAATGTATAGTGCAAGAATGCTTTTAAAAGAATTACAAGAATCTCACTTTACATTTAAAGAATCCCATTACAAGGAATGATTTTGACCAACATGAGCTCATGAATCAGGAATGCTTGGTGAATAAAGACTGAAAAAAACAAATTAACATGCATGCTAGATCAAAAGACTTACAAAAACATGAAATAGGGTTTAATTCCACTTCAAGTAACACTTATGAACAATCTTCAATTCTAAATCAAGAAAGCTTGAAATAAGACTTACAAAAATAGATCCATATGACTTGGAGGTTCACAAGATTGATAAAAACATAAGATATATTTTTTATGATAAATCTGGAAAGACAAATAAGGTATGTAAAAACAAAAGGGAAAACAATACACACACCATAAGATTTTGTGAATCCTCAAGAGTGTAACTGGAATATATTATGAGTTCAACAATACACAACTTCAAGAATAGCATGAGGATCAGCAACAGGGCTAGGGCACTAGGCCCTGTGCCACTAACCATCTCCTCTTTTTACATGAAACTCAACTCTTAAATAGAGTTGCACAAAACAAACTCCTACTAAATTTTAGGAATGAAATTAAATAAAACAAACAGTAAACAAATCAAACTGTTGAATGAATTTAGAACTGCTGAATGGTTCGAGGCTTCAAAATATGATGCATGAAACTATTTGACTGCCACATAAGATTTTTTCTGCCACCTGCCCTAACTGTCTTCAACTGCTACGAGAATGTTGGAACTGTAAAACCTACCACTTTAATCAATGCTAACATAACTCTATTAGAATTAATCATATTGACAAACTTTCTTTGAGCTTTAAGAAGATATTATTATTCGTTGATAAGTGTCGAATCTTTAAAGTCTTTTTCTAGCAGATCTTCTGTAAACATGTGACTGTTTCTTCTACGTCGGTTAATGCTTCCATATCATTACACTTCTTTAGAAATTCCATTTGCCTGACTTGACCTATGGAGTCTTATCTTTTTATTACTACGATGTTCAACATTACTATGCCCTTTGCTCTTTGTTAGGTCTTATCATAGCCAAGTCATTCTGTCGTGTTTAGCCTTTTCTTCATAAACAGCGTAAAAAACCTTATACACCTGGATGTAAAGTCTTTTAAACTTTATCTCTGAAGTGGCATCGCATCCGCGTACTTCGCAACCTTTACAGTAAAGAATACAATCGACGATGCGATGCGATGGGGAGGTGACGTGGAGGGTAGGTGGGACCAGACTGTAATGCATATTACAACTCATAGCATTTAATTATAAGTGCAAAATAAGTAAACTTTAAAAAATAGCAAAGTAAGATGCGCGAGGGAGGAGGTGAATGATGTGGCAGGGACGAAGTGGGACCGGACCGCAGCGCAAATCGCAACTCTTAGCTTTTAGTTATAAGATGCGGTGGTTAAATTTTAAAATTTGCGAAGTGCGGGGAACATGGACCCACTGATTATGCGGCAGAGTTTTATGAATCGACGAATGTTTAAGCGGTAAGTGTTACAAATTTTATATGGTATGTCAATTTATTGCGACGACCGTGCAATGGGGGCGGAACTGTTGAGTTGTGACCGACTTACTGCATCGCAAACTAAATAAAATAGATTACGAGTGCTCACAAGGTAAGTCAAAACATATGCGATGCGATATCGCAAATCAACGATCACAAAATTTAAGTTTTTTTGCGATGCAAAACATGTAACATCTGTGAAATGCGATGAGGGCCCCACTTTAATTGCGATTGGGGAATTAAGGAAGCAAACTAAGTGAAAATTGATAAAAGGTAAGGGTAGAAAAGGTAAAAGTGGAAAGGCAGAAAAAAATGGTAAGTTTAATGATTTTCAATGGAAAATGATATAAAAAAGGAAGTGTGGTGGGGAATGGGTCCCACTCCATTGTGTATGGTATTTCTAAAAGGTTTGTAGGAGATGACAATGTAAATTATTTTGGGTTTAATTAAAACATAAGGGGCTAGAGGCCAAATAGAATGACGGAGAGGGAAATTTTGAATCTGAGTCAAAAATCAGTGATAATAGGCACAATACTCATGAGTGTTCTTTCACTTTTATTTGGTTTTACTTGCATATGGAGCTTCTTCACTTGCCATCCTCGTGCATCATTGGATTGGCCACCTAAATGAGTGTGAGATTGTATCATGATTTCATTCATTTCTTTATGTTTAGTTTAGTTTTCGTTCCATGCTTTGTTATTATTTCCTTTATGTTCATTTACATGCTTTCATAAGTTAAGTTTTCATATGTTCATTTTGTTTGTGTGCTCTGGCATGTTTAAATGGATTGGTCACTTTGCTTTCATTGTAGTTAAGATTTTTTAGATTTTAATTCATGCTTTTCAATTCTTACAAGAAGTTTGGATTTTGAATTCATGAAGCGTGCCTAGATTAGATTTCTAATTCTCTGCAAGTGTGTCATATTTTGGATTTCCACTTATACATATGTGGTAGATTATATTTCAATGTTTTCCTAGATTAAAGTTTCCTGCTTTCCTAGATTAGATTTCCTATTTTTCATAGATTAAAGATTTTTTACTTTCCTAGACTAGATTTTCTTTAATTAGTGTAAATTTAATTTCTTGTCATTAGATTAAGTTTGATTTCAATCATGCAAGTATGAGTATAGATGAGCTTTTCATTTCATGCAAGTAGATTATATTTATTTTCATTCCTAGATTAAAAGATTCATTTTCAACATATTGTGTGCACATTCATATTAGATAACTTTTGTGAATAAGATTTGAATTGCCTTTCGTAGATTACGTTTTTCCTTTGTGTAGATTGATTTCAGTTTCCTTATGTTTTTTGTTTGTCTTCATTTGATTTTTTAGTTATATTAATCTAAATTGGAGGTTAATTTATAGCATATATAGTGCACGCACGCTTTGCAAGTTTTACGAAACCCTCGAGTTGACAATTAAATGATAGGTAATTAAATTGCCTCAACATACCTTTTGTGTGTTTTGCACATTATGGAGATCAAAATATTGCTCCATCTGTAGTATCCATGTTACGAGATCCTTTCCATCAAACTTTCTCATATCGATCTTTGGAATATGGTAGGTATTCAATCCAACATTAGACTTTATGAAATCACGATTAACATTTATTTTGTTGTCATCATGAGTTTCCTCTACTAACTTTTCGCCATTAGGAACCATTTCTTGTATCAACTTTGTCAAGCCTTCCATGTATTCTTTTGTATCATTCTTCATGTATTCCATGTTGTCTTTCATTTTATCTTGCATGTCATCCATCTTAGCTTCCATGCCATTATTCAAACCATCCATCTTACCTTCCACGCCTTTCCTCAAAACATCCATATTAGATTCCACACCTTTCTTCAAACCATCCATATTAGCTTCCACGCCTTTCTTCAAAACTTCCATTTTATTCTTTGTCGCTCTTTGCGAGAGCAAAAGTTGTTGCACTTGCTCTTGTAATTTTGATATATCATGTTGCACTTCTTCCTCTTCATGAGTCATAGTAGAGCCATCTGAGGGCTTAATGGGTGTTGAATTCTTTTTAGGGGGTATTTTAGAACCCAATACTAATATCTATGCTTCAATATGCCCTTGCAAACATTTCAAACTGTTTTTTCAAACAAAACTTATGCAATTTGAAAAAACAATACACACATTTTTCTTGGTTTGAAAAGCTCAATATTGAAACTATTGTATCTCTGTAATTTTGGATCCCTGAGATATTATATTCAATCTTGTAGTATCCCTTTGAATCTTCTTTCAAATGCCACAGGTTTGACCAGATCTGGATTCTTCAAGGCAAAGTTATGCTCAATCTCCCACAATGACCTAATCATGGACTGGTTCAGTAGAGTGAAATTGTACGTCGTGCCCCATGTCATTGTTTCCTCCTTCGTCTCTGAAATTGACACATAGGAAACTACAGTCTGTGCACTTTCAGCCTCTTTTTACAAAATTCCAATATGACGCTCAAAGAGACAGTTATGATGATTTTCCCAAGGTCACCTCTTTGATGAAATTTGGGAGCATGCAAAAACACTAACTTACACAGATCATATCTCCAAAAATATTGTGAACCAAGATTTGAACTGTTTACACAAGGTTCCTTAGGATTACTTCGCAAATGGTTTTTTTTAGCTTCTGAATCTTCGTAGAAATTTTTTTATAATGCAAATGCAATGATGACCTATTTGAAGCAGCGAAACCCTAGAATCCAAAGCTCTGATACCAAATGTTATTAAAGATAAATTTCCCATTCCTGTGATTGATGAATTACATGGAGAAAATTATTTTACCAAGTTGGATCTTCGTTCAGGTATCATAAAATTAGATTGAAGACTGAAGATATTCCGAAAACAACATTCGAACTCATGAGGGTCATTATGAATTTTTGGTCATGCCTTTTGGCCTTACCAATGCACCTTCTACACTTCAAGGGTTGATGAATTCCATTTTAAAACCCTTCCTTAGAAAACTTGTGTTAGTATTTTTTGATGATATACTAATTTGCATCATGTCTTGGAAGGATCATGTTCAACATGCTGACCTGGTGCTCAAATTATTGGAGGAGAAACAATTACATGCAAAAACCTCCAAATGTTACTTTGGAGTACAAGAGGTGGAATATCTAGGTAATATTGTATCTCATGAGGGTGTTAAGGTATACCCTAACAAAATTAAATCCATTAAGGAGTGGAAATTCCCCACAACCATAAAGAAGTTGCAAGGATTTCTCGGCTTAACAAGGTATTATTGCAAGTTTTTTAAGAATTATGATAGAATAGCAGCACCTCTAACAACATTGTGTTGGTGTGATGGGTACACGGATGTACGAAATACATCGGTGCTTGGTAGGAGTGATTGTTAGCCTATAATAAATGGTCACAGGGAAAAAATGGGTTGTTAGATGGTTAGTGAAGAATCATAACATGTAGATAAACTAGTTATAAAACATAGCATACTACAAAAATAGGAGGAAACAAGAAACAACAAATACACATATAACACAAGCTCAATATCGAGTAAACAAACTAATAATACCAACATAGAATGAATTCCTTTTTATTAACCACTGGTGGTAAAAAGAGGTAGAACGCTAAAACACTCACAGTGAGTCCTTAGAGCTATGGAGCTCTAATACTCAAAGCAAGGGGGGCTCTTCCCTTACGCTGTTTGTAGGTCTCTCTCTTCTCCTTGAACGAGTGATCAGATAATGGACAACTAATGCACTTCTCCTTCAGGATTGAGATTTTGGATGGCCAACAAATGAATCCTTTCACTCCTTTGTTGCTTGGACAACACACTATTGGTTTTCTCATGGGAGATTTGGCCAACATAACAATGTGTTCTGAATTGTTCTTCTCGTGGTGGTCTTTTATAGGAAAAATTCAAATCTTCTTCCCTCTCTTGGTACAATTTTGGATATTGACTCAAGGGTGGTGGTTGATTCCATTATGTGCTCACTTGAGGTCTCAAGGTGGCCCTGGGCGATTGTCCTTGGGAGGCCTCAAGTGGAGAATCTTCTTCCTAAAGTGTGAAAAGTGGTCCCGAATAGTGACCTTTCGCCATACCCAAGAACACACTGCTTATTGAGGGAAATTCACGGAGATTAGCGTTGCTATCGAAGAAAAGTGCACGCGGAGCACATTTTTCCAGTGTCTCCTGTGTGCAATTTGATAAATTTTCCTTTTGACCTTAGAGAAAGTTAAATTTTTAAGATTCTGTAATGTTTTTCCACCCTGTAAATCTTTCTACTTGACCTTTCATGATGTCCTTTGCTTGTCCGATTTTCCAGTGATAACAAACATTATTGAAGAAAGATGCATTTTGATGGAATCCTGAAGCAACTAAGGCCTTTGAACATCCTAAATAGGCGATGTTCCTAGCACTGGTCTTAGCTACACCAGACTTCAAAAAAACCTTTATTATGGAATGTGATGCCTCAGGAAATGGAATTGGTGTGGTTTTAGTGTAAGAAAGAATACCTATTGCTTTTGAAATTCATCTAATCAAAGGAACGTATTTACAGAAAGCTATTTATGAGAAGGAAATGTTGGAAATACTACATGCACTAAAGAAATGGAAACCTTACCTAATGGGAAGACATTTCAAGGTAAAAATTGATAATGATAGTCTTAAATACCTTTTGGAACAAACACTATCTTCAGAAGAGTAGAAAAAATGGGTCACAATGATGTTGGGTTATGACTTTTAAATCTTCTACAAAAGAGGGAAGCTAAATGTTGTTGAAGATGCACTCTCAAGAAAGGATAAAGAGGTGAAAGCATTTATTTGTGTCATTTCTATTATCCAACCAGATTGGATAACCGGAGCAAGGGATGAATGGAAGAATGACGAAGAACTGTGGACACTCATTAAAAATTTGCAACAAGATCTTAGTACATTTGATACATTTAGTTGGAAAAATGATTCCTTATGGTACAAATATCACTCTTATCTTTGTAATAATTCCCAACTAAAACAAAAGATTATTTTGGAATTTCACACCTTTCCTTTAGGAGGACACTCAGGATTTTTGAAAACTTACCACAGGGTGAAGAAAGATTTTTTTTGGGATGGCCTTAAATCTGATTTTCAAAAGTTTGTGGTAGAAAGTGTAATATCCCAAAAAGGAAAATTTAGTAATACTAAAACAGAATAGATGAATTCCAACTAAGTAAACAAATAATCTAAAAACACCATCAAAATGTACAGAATGTCCGAGCCATTTTATTAACAAGGATATGGATAAACCAGTACATCAATGCTCAAAATATGAGACACTCAAGCCAAAGAACAAGGCTAGAATGACTCTAAGGTCCTCCCACAAGAGGGATTGCATAACTGTTGGAATGCTGGAAGGAAAACTACGTTGTCCCTGCTGGAAATGCCAGGGCATCAACTGCTGGAAAATGTAGCATTGTAGATTGGGAAGTTCAGGAGCCTCGATGGTGCTAAAAATTGAGATCTTGGCTCTATGATGAATACCCAAGATAACCCCGAAAGGATCTCCAGATATGACAATCTTGGAAAATCACCCTCTTAGGACTTGCACTATGTAGATGTTGGGTATGCAGATTTGCTGCATGAACTGAAGAATATATGGCCGCAATATTATACAATCAGATCAATGCAAGAAGGCTTGATCCCTTCACTAGATCCTTAAGCTAAAAACTCAATATCTAGCGCCTCCAACGTTTTGATGAAGTTGCAGCTGCTGCTACACAATTGCTTGAAAAAAAACTGCGTTGTCAAGGAGGGAGGCTCTCAAGCCTGCTGCTAGATGATGCAAATCAGCTCCTGAATGATGGAAACAATGAATACAAGGTGAGGATATGGTCCCTCATAGGATTTCCAACTGAATTATTGGAAACTTCCTTCCTCCTTCAGATGTACAAGATTGGACTACGCAATCCTTAAGGGGACTATTGTTGCATGGAGGTAAAATCTGATGGCTTGAATGACGGATATATATTTGTTACTCCTGAAAGGCTGAACTTGAAGAACAAGGTGAAAGGATTAATCCTCCACCGTTTTGCTAGCTGAAATGCTAGAAATAACCTCCACCTCTCAAACCCTCATGCAAGAATTGTGTTATTCCAGAGAATGAATGTGCATATGAGAGTGGTTTAATATGGAACCAATGCCTGATGATGTATGGTAGATCAATAGAAACCTTTCCAGAGTAGCCACTTGAAGTCCCCCGTGGGTAAGGGTGGAATTTCCGCTCAAAAACACCCTATGCTAAACAACACTGCAGACTTAGCTAAACAGCATAAGCGTGCATAGAAATGTCACATGACAAATCTAGATATAAACATATCAAAAATATAATAATACAAAGCCTCCTTATATTGTGCCTTCATCTTCCTTATATATATTATGAGCCTTCCATAGCCCTGGCCCACCTCATAACTGCGATGTACATGTGGCCACTAGCCAGCATGAAGACTGCGTTGTCTCTCCATGATCCCCATCATGTCTACATTTAATTCCCACTCTATCCATCACGTGTGCATTAGATGCACCACTTCCTCCACTATCTCATCATATGTTCTTTATGATCTTACTTTGAATGCACTATGATCTTAGTTGAGCTCCTCCAAGATCCTCATGATTTTACATTTAAGATTTATGATCTCCACTTTTCCTTCATTTAAGAAGTCGCTCCACTACTCCATAATGTAGATCTAGATCTGAAATATCCACATACACACATAAAAAGTGGATTTTATTCATCTATGGTGTTTATGGGTCCCTCCACCCTCTTATTTACTTAATTAATTATGAAAATTAAGAACTCTAATATTCCAATTATCTCGTGGAAAATTGGGAATATTACTTTCCTCCCCGCAAAAATGTTGCTTGTACTCAAGCAACTGCAACAGTGGATGCTACAACAAACATCCTCCCTCCAAATTTCATCCTCATATGGAAGGCCTTCCCATTTTCCACAATGTGTAATGCATGTCCCGCTCCAAAGCTGCCTCTCTAGAATGTCTAGAATGGCCTCCAACTGAAAAGTTAGATACCTCTCCTCATCAATGAATCTCCAAGTGGAAACCAAATGTTGTTCAACATCCTACTAAATGCATGAGATACATAAAGTAAAGTGGGCTCTTCCCAAAGTGGAAAGCACCAACTCATAGGCCATCTCTCCAACCCATGCTACATAGAGTAGATTGCATCTTTCAATGGCAGCTCTCATGATTAGCCCTGTTGGCCATGTAGGATCTAAGCATCACATCAACATAGTACAAATTAAGAAGTAGAGACATATGGACGAACATGTAAAATGTCAAACCATACTCTCTCACTAACAACTAACGCAGCAAAGCCTTCTGCTTTCATGCTAGATCATCATGAAAACAATTAAGAGAGCCATACTCTCTCAAAAGAAGCCACCGTAGCAATGCTTCTTGCTACCATGCCAAATCTGCATCAATATAAATGTGAGAGCCATACTCTCTTAATAGGAGCCGTCGCAGAAATGCCTCTTACTGCCACACCACATCATCATTGTACCAAATGTACTGGCCATATTCTCTCAAGAGAAGCCACCATAGTAAGGCATCTTGCTTCCTCGTCACATCATCATCATACCAAGTACAATGACCAAAATCCCCCAACAGAAGCCAATGTTGTAAGGCCTCCTGTTGCCATCCTCCATCAATGTCCTGCAATGTATTGGAAGAAATCAACCCGTATTATCCCAATAGTAACCAAATCAACAAGGATTCTTCCTGCCTCCTTACATCATCATGATGCAAGTCATGGAGCAACAACATACTAATGGACACGTGGAATGTCTCATCAGAACAATACAAATAAGCTCCCTTATGCCACATCATGTGAGAGTTATGCAATGTCCCGAACCCAAGTACATACATGAACATAAGATATATCCCAAATATAAGTACATGAAAAGACATGAGACATATCCCAAACAAAATCAAATATAAGGACATAAGATACATCATGATATCTCCAAAATCTCTCATCAATAACTAGCGCAGCCATGCCTCCTCTCGCTGCATGTCATCAGTGATATGTATGGCATGGATCCTGGAAATGTGAGATGTTGGGTAGTATCCATACTCACGCAAAAGTGTCTAGCATAACCATGCCTCTTACTTCCCGGTATCATAGATCTGCAGGAAGGTAGGCAACCTCCTGCTCCTCATCCGTATCCATTCATCCTAATGTGGATGATGAATCATGCCAAGCTCAACCTTTGTATCCTCCCATTGTAGAATACCAACATCCTCCAACTATATAGCTTTTCACTCCATGAAATGTTGAAGTGCACCTCCATTGAGGTCTCTCCATGAGATCCTCTCATAAAAGGCCCATTGGAACCCATAAGTCTCCATACATGTTGTAGGTAGATATTCCTCTTTGAGATGTGAGGTGCTCATCAAGGAAACTCCATCATGATAATGGTGAATGCTCTCCATCATAAGATGTCTACCCTCAATCATATGTCCCTTTAGTGCTTCTTGAGTGAAGCTACCTTCAAAATTCTCCAAGAATAATGGGGCCCTCTTCTCATCACTACTGCTAAGTGACAACGTTGTAGATCTACATGGTGATACATCTGCTATCTCATGGCCATATACAATGCTAAACTCATGGTCTGGAACTGTACTGAATAAGACTGTGCTCCTCCCATCTTTTGAAACTCCACACTTCAACACAAAGTGTTGGGTGTAGTTCAACCATGATAAACTGGGATAGCAATACATCTTCTCCTTGATCAAGTCAAGGGTCCTCTATGCAGTGATAATTTGCTGCTCCAAATCATCAAGGTGCTCTAATCCTTTATTATGCATTTGCCCTGATGGCATGATCTCACAAATCTCAATATGAGGTACTGAAATAATATCAGATGAAATTGTATGCAAACCTTGGATAAGATGAATCTCGGGAACATCTTGCACATCTACAAGAGTTCCTCCCGCCGGTGAAATCATCTCTCCAACTACTGGTACTGATGATGGCCGCTCTTCTATTGTGCCAACGCTGGTTTCTGCCTTCTCCTCCTCATGCATCTCATGAATCATGCATGGGGCTCCAAATGTCAAGAGCTTAAGACCATCTTGCAAAGATGCAAGTGCTCTTCCTCCTGATTCAAGTACATTTGCAGTTGATGGTGGTGGTAGAGGCTCCTCCTCCTAAGTGATAATGAGGAAATATTCCTTGGGCTCTTCATGGGATGTTTTTGGCTTCCTTCTACCAAACTTCTTCTTCAGTCTTTGAATAAAATCTGCAAAAGCATACACTTTCATATGGGACAAGTGACTGAACCACCAATCTTTCACTTCACCTTCTAGGTGCAACAGTACAATCTCCACGGTCTCTCTTACTGCTACAAGATATTGAAGAAAGAATGTAGCTAACTCTTCTCTCCAAGCCCTCATTGTGCTTGTGGGAGATCCAACAAATGTAGGGAAAAATAATCTATGCCTCTTTCTTCTATTGCTGCTGCGGGATCTCCTCTCCTCTTTGAGTTGCAAGAAATGTTGGAGATTTAGATTCTCCTTGAGAGCTCTAGTATATGACTTGTATTCAAATAGATATTTTCTCAGGGTCTCATACCCCAAGTGTTGTGTAACCAACTCAAAAAGAGAAGAAAAGAGATATAAACGCCTTAGAAATGAGCCACTTCGAGGGGGCAACCTCCAATACATTACATAAATGAACAATTCTTGGATGATACAATTTACAAAACCTCCTTTCTATATATAGGAGTCCATGGGGCCATAATGTAATCCTAGTGGGCCACAATGAAATCCTAGCCGACCTAACAATAATAATTTAAGGGCACAATAATAACAAAATGGGGGTTACAAGGGTACAATAATAACAATAAGGGGGTTACACTAACAACAATAAGGGACTATACTAGTGATATAGGGACCTAACATGCCTCTCTCCTTCAAAAAAGTGTTGTCCTCAATGCTTGAGTAGCTCCGGGTGCTTCTGTATAAAATTCTCATCCTCCCATGTAGAATCTTCAGTGGGTAAGTTCTTCCACTTGATGAGATACTCTGAAATTGATCGATTCCGTAGTTGTCGAGTTCTTTTTTCCATGACTGCTTCAGGTTCCAATATGACTTTCCCTTCCCCATCAAGTTCTGGCAATACTGTTTGAACTGGAAGATTTTCACCTATAACCTTCTTTAAGCATGAAACATGGAAAACTGGATGTACTCGCGAAGAAGCAGGAAGCTCCAATTTGTATGCCATAGTACCAATCTTTTTCAACACCTTGTAAGGACCATAGTACTTTGGTGATAATTTATTATCCTTCTTAGCTTGCTTGAGGGACATTTGTTTGTATGGTTGTAGCCGTAAAAATACCCAATCTCCTACAACAAAACTTCTCTCGCTGTGATGTTGATCTGCCTGTTGTTTCATTCGATTTTGTGCCAAATTAAGGTTATTCTTTAAGAGTTGGAGAACTTCTTGCTGATGCTCGATGTGATCTTCCACTGCTTGAACCTTCGAATTTTTCCTTAAATATGATGTGATGGATGGTGGATGATATCCATAAAGTGCCATAAATGGGGTCATTTTTGCTGCAGTATGGAAGGAAGTGTTATACCACCATTCAGCAAGAGGTAACCACTTGACCCATTGTGTTTGTTTATCGGATACAAAACAACGAAGATATCCTTCCAAACATTTATTTACTATCTCAGTTTGACCATCAGATTGAGGATGATAAGATGAGCTATGAGCTAATTGAGTACCCAAACAAGAAAATTACTCCGTCCAAAAATTTCCAGAAAAATGGGATCTTTGTCGCTCACAATAACCCTTGGGCTTCCATGTAGCTTTTGAATTCTATCCATAAATGTAGTAGCAACTGTACTTGCTTTAAATGGATGAGATAATGCACAAAAGTGTGCATACTTGGTAAGTCTATCAACTACCACCATGATGACACTCTTTCCTTTGGACTTAGGTAAACCCGTGATAAAATCCATTGAAATCTCCTCCCAACGTTGACTTGGAATGGATAAAGGTTGTAGAAGTCCTGGGGTCTTAATTGTTTCCACTTTATTCTTCTGGCAAACCAAACATTCCGCCACAAACTTTTGAATATCAGATTTAAGGCCATCCCAAAAAAATTCTTTCTTCACCCTGTGGTAAGTTTTTTAAAATCCCGAGTGTCCTCCTAAAGGAGAAGTGTGCAATTCCAGAAGAATATTTTGTTTTAGTTGGGAATTCTTACAAAGATATAAGCGATCTTTGTACCATAAGGAATCATTTTTCCAACTAAATGTATCAGATGTACTAGGATCTTGCTGCAACTTTGAATGAGTATCCATACATCTTTGTCCTTCTTCCATTCATCTCTTGCTTCAGTTATCCAATCTGGTTGGATAATAGAAATGGCACAAAGCAATGCTTC
>CM076577.1:1241298333-1241330198 GCA_034641835.2 Pinus albicaulis
ATAGCGCAAATTCCACGATGACCTGTTTATGAGCCTGAAAAAATACCTAAATTCCACAGATGATATCTCCTCAAATATTGCGAACCAAGATCTGAAATTTTTAGACAACCTTCCTCAAGATTTCAGCTTCGCACCCTAGAAATTTCAGCTTCTGAAGCTTCGTAGAAAAAAATTTATAGCGAAAATGCCACGATGACCTGTTTGGAGCAGCGAAACCCTAGAATCCCAAAGCTCTGATACCAAATGTTGTGTAACCAGCTCTAAAGAGAGAAGAAAAGAGATATTCACACCTTAGAAATGAGCCACTTCGAGGGGGCAACCTCCAATACATTACATGAATGAACAATTCTTGGATGATACAATTTACAAAACCTCCTTTCTATATAAAGGAGTCCATGGGGCCATAATGTAATCCTAGTGGGCCACAATGTAATCCTAGCCGACCTAACAATAATAATTTAAGGGCACAATAATAAAAAAATGGGGGTTACAAGGGTACAATAATAACAATAAGGGGTTTACACTAACAATAATAAGGGGCTATACTAGTGATATAGGGACCTAACACCAAGTCTCCTTCACAGTCACACCATTCACCTTCCTTCTCAAAGAAAGGGGATCTAGCAGAATGATGTCAATCTCTTTGCTTCTCTGGTTGCTTCTTCTACTGATAGGAAGTGTTGGGACCTTTCTCGTCAAATCTTCTTCTTGGATCCTCCTTTTGCCTTTCTCTCTTCATTTGATTGACCTCCCTGGAGGGATCTTGCAAAGATGTAAAGAGAAGAGTGGAAAAACTGCAATCCTCCTTCATGATAGATCTCTACTATATGTTTCTAAGTTTGATGTTAAAGATGAAGTGCCCACAAGCTGAGCCAAAAATCATGTTCTGATACCATTGTAATATCCCAAAAGGGAGAATGCAGTAATACCAAAACACAATAGATGAACTGCAACTAAGTAAACAAATAATCTAAAAATAGAATAGCTGAGCCATTTTATTAACAAGGAGGTGGATAAACCAGTACAACAGTGCTCAAAATATGAGACACTCAAGCCAAAGAACAAGGCTAGAATGACCCTAAGGTCCTCCCGCAAGAGGGATTGCATAACTGCTAGAATAATGGAAGGAAAAATGTGTTGTCCCTGCTAGAAATGTCGGGACGACAACTGCTGGAAAATGTAGCAATGTAGCTCGGGCAGTTCTGGAGCTTTGATGGTGCTGAAAATTGAGATCCGGGCTCTATGATGAATACCCAAGATAACCTAGAAAGGATTTCCATATCTGAAAATCTTGGAAATCCACCCTCTTAGGGCTTGCACTATGTAGCTGCTGGGTATGCAGATCTGCTGCATGAACTGAAGAATATATGGCTGCAATATTATACAATGAGCTCAATGCAATAAGGGTTGATCCCTTCACTAGATCCTTAAACTAAAAGTTCAAGATCTAGCTCCTCCAACCTTCTGATCAAGTTGCAGCTTCTGCTACACAACTGCTTGACAAAAAATGCGTTGTTAAGGAGGGAGACTCTCAAGCTTGCTGCTAGATGATGCAAATCAGCTCCTGAATGATGGAAATAATGAATACAAGGTGAGGAGATGGTCCCTCACGGGATTTTCAACTGAATTACTGGAAACTTCGTTCCTCCTTTAGATCTAAAAGACTGGACTGCGCAATCCTTGAGGGGACTACTGCTGCATGGAGGTAAAATCTGATGGCCTGAATGCCAGATATATATTTGTTGCTCTTGAAAGGATGAACTTGAATAACAAGGTGAAAGGATGAATCCTCCACCGGTTTGCTAGCTGAAATCCTAGAAACAACCTCCACCTCTCAAACCCTCATGCAGGAATTGCGTTATTCATGAGAATGAATGTGCATATGAGAGTCGTTGAATATGGCACCAATGCATAAAGATGTATGGCAGCTCAATAGAAACCTTCCCAGAGTAAGCACTTGAAGTCCCCCATGGGTAAGGGTGGGATTTCCGCTTGGAAACACCCTGTGGTAAACAACACTGCAGACTTAGCTAAACAACATAAGCGTGCATAGAAATGTCACATGAAAAATCTAGATCTAAATAGATCAAAAATATAATAATACAAAGCCTCCTTATATTGTGCCTTCATCTTCCTTATATAGATTATTAGCCTTCCATAGCCCTGGCCCACCTCATAACTGCATTGTACATGTGGCCACTAGCCTCCATGAAGACTGCACTGTCTCTCCATGATCCCCATCATGTCTGCATTTAATTCCCACTCTCTCCATCATGTGTGCATTAGATGCACCACTTCCTCCACTATCTCATCATAAGTGCTTTATGATCTTACTTTGAATGCACTATGATCTTATGTGACCTCCTCCAAGATCCTCGTGATTTTACATTTAAGATCCATGATCTCCACTTTTCCTTCATTTAAGAAGTTGCTCCACTACTCCATAACGTAGATCTAGATCTGAAATATCCACATACACACATAAAAAGTGGATTTTATTCATCTAAGGTGTTTATGGGTCCTTCCACCCTCTTATTTACTTAATTAATTATGAAAATTAAGAACTCTAATATTCTAATTATCTTGTGGAAAATTGGGAATATTATAGAATGTTTAGCTTGCCAACAAAATAAAGTTGAGACAATTAATACCCCGGGTCTGCTATAGCCTTTATCCATTCCAAGTCAACGATGGGAGGAGGTTTCAATGGGTTTTATCACATGTTTACCTAAGTCCGAAGGAAAGAGTGTCATCACGGTGGTAGTTGATAGACTTACCAAGTATGCACACTTTTGTGCATTATCTCATCCATTTAAAGCAAGTACAGTTGCTACTGCATTTATGGAAACAATTCAAAAGCTACATGGAAACCCAAAGATTATTATAAGCAACATAGATCCCATTTTTTACTGGAAATTTTTGGACAGAATTATTTTCTTGTTTGGGTACTCAACTAGCTCATAGCTCATCTTATCATCCTCAATTCGATGGCCAAACTGACATAGTGAACAAATGTTTGGAAGGATATCTTTTTTTTTGTATATGATAAAAAACACAATGGGTCAAGTGGTTACCTCTGGTTGAATAATAGTATAACACATCCTTCCACACTACAGCAAAAAGGACCCCATTTATGGCACTTTATGGATAACATCCACTGTCCATCACATCATCTTTAAGTGGAAATTATAAGGTTCAAGCAGTGGAAGATCACATCGAGCATCAACAAAAAGTTCTACAACTCTTAAAGGATAACCTAAATTTGTCACAAAATCGAATGAAACAACAGGCAGATCAACATCACAGCGAGAGAAGTTTTGATGTAGGAGACTGGGTATTTTTACAGCTACAACCATACAAACAAATGTCCCTCAGGCAAGATAAGAAGGATAATAAATTATCACCAAAGTACTATGGTCCTTACAAGGTGTTGCAAAATATTGGTACTATGGCATACAAGGTTCCCGCTTCTTCTCAAGTGCACCCAGTTTTCCATGTTTCATGCTTAAAGAAGGTTATAGGTGACAAACTTCTAGTTCAAACAATATTTCTAGAACTTGATGAGGAAGGAAAAATCATATTGGAACCTGAAGCATTCATAAAACAAAAACTTGACAGCTACGAAATTGATCAATTTCAGAGTATCTCATCAAGTGGAAGAACTTACCCACTCAAGATTCCACATGGGAGGATGAGAATTTTATACAGAAGCATTCGAAGCTACTCAAGCATTGAGGACAACAATTTTTTGAAGGATAGGGGCATATTAGGTCCCTATATTACTAGTGTAGTCCCTTATTGTTGTTAGTGTAGCCCCCTTATTGTTATTATTGTACCCCTCTAGCCCCCATATTATTATTATTGTGCCCCATAAAAGCCACTATTGTTATTGTTGTGCCCTTACATTATTATTGTTAGGTCGACTATGATTATATTGTGACCCAATGGACTCCTATATATAGAAAGGAGGTTTTGTCATTTGTATCATCCAAGAATTGTTCATTTATGTAATGTAAAGGGGGTTTCCCCCTCGAAGTGACTGATTTCTAAGGCTTTGATATCTCTTTTCTTCTATTTTTTGGAGCTGGTTTCATAACAAATTTTTTTTTTATTTTACTCCTATACTTCATGAAAGTTCATATCTTATTTTTCCTCCAAAGTCATAGAATAAACATTTAATACTAACAATTATACAAGAGGTGCAATGGTAGGAGGAATAGGGACAATCATAGTTAAACTTAATATTGGTAGCATAAATATTATCATGAATGTTTTTACGATATGTTGAGCATGAGCAACAACTCCTCCTTCCTCCAGCTTAGACATATTTGTTGGAAGACATTATCATTCTCTACTCTAATCTAAACTCCTTAGACTACCAAATCAAAAATAAAAATATTAGGTGTTTGAAAAGTAATCAATTTGAGTTCATGTTCACTTCATCACTAAAAAGAGAAGATTTAAACTTGACACTAAAATTATCACTTTACTTGAGTAGTAAATAACTCATTTCAATGTAGTGCTAATGACCCAACCATTGGGCCACTCGTTTGTTTTCGTTATAATGTTGGAATTTTTTGTGTTTAAAATTTGTTGTAATGTAAATACCAAAGTGGGGAAGGTCGCAAGTTTGACCTTGCGACCTCCCCAAAACTGACAATATATTATACAGTCAACCAATAATATATCCACCCATCGGTTCAACCAATGTTCCCACATGGTGGGTGATATGTGGGACATAACTATTTGATATCCAAATTGAGCGGACCATTGTAAAATGAGCTTAGGTTAACCAACCGTCGCCATGGATACATTGGACCATGCACCAACATAGTTGTGTGGGATCATTGTAAGAGGTTAAAGGGTAGGTCTGACTGTATGATCTACCCTACAATGTGACGATACATTATAATTAGTGCACCATGAAAATCCATTTGGATTGGGTTGTTGTTGTATTGTGTTAATATGGCATATAGTTCTAATTTCATATGGTTTACATATTATTACATGGATGGAAAATCGCATGGTCGGTGGGGATTTGACCATGGGGATATTGTAACAAATATTTATATTATAAAAATAATTTCCAATGGGTCAGATCTTTGAATTTTGAATAATAGATAAATCCGAGAGCCTTTGAACATAGTTGTAAGTTTGTGTATTTGTAAACCAAGTGGGTTTTGGAGCTTGTTTTTATTGCAACAACCAAAGGAGTTCTTAAGTGGTTTTCAATACCACTTCCTACTGGTAGAGAGCTCTGTATTTTTATGCATGATTTGAAGGATTCTTTTGTAAGTTAGTTCAATTTGTAGATAGGGTGTTTTGAGCCTAATTTTTGGTAGCAAGAAGGGAGGAAAATGGCTTATGAACACCGCTACCTAAGTTGCAATTTTGTAGAATTCATGTAGCAGATTGAAGGCTTTTGGCTATGTAGCAAAGAAAATTGAAGCTTAGCATATTATTAATAAATGAGGCCACTCTCTTGGAAGCAGGACTCAAAAACGTAGTCCACACTGGACAAACTCTATTATGACATGGTTGTCACCTTGTTTCTCTTCTCTCATTGATATGTTGTACATTCCTCTTTAATTTTTGCTTCATTAAGTCCTTCATGCTAGATTTAAATTAATTATGCCCATATTTTAAGCTCGTTAAAAGTAATCATACACATTTTAACATTTTAACCAACCAAGTCACTTTAAAATATCTATATCAAGGGGTAACATAATAGTTTAATGTTTGTCTGTGAGTGTGCATCAGAAACAGGAGAAAATTCAAGCAAGGTGAACGAAAACTTATTGAAGGCAATCTAGAAATTATATTGAGAAGCTTTACTCGAAGAGGAGAGATGCTATCACACAAGTAAGAGCATAATCCATTTGAATCTAAGGGAGACTTCGGTGAAGCTTTCATGGCAGTGAAGCCATTGTTAAAGAGATGCATCGAGAATGGAAGAAACCCAGAGAGGGTAGCTCATTGAAGAAAGTTAAAGATGAAGGCAATTCGAAAAAGTATCCTCCTTATTCTTCTCCTCCTTCAAGTTCTCATTATTCTCACGAGAAAGATACTTCAAAGAAGCCTTTGTTGATGTTGGACATCAAATTCAATTTGCTAATTTATGACGGGGAGCTCAATGTTGAAAATATTGACAATTGGATTCGTTAAATGGAAGTCTAATATTGTGCGCAACAAATAATTGATGACGAGGTAAAAATTCAATTAGCCTCTCTTCGATTGGATGGTACTGCGCTTATATGATGGGAGACTAGACTTCGGGAAGGTAAAACTCTTTCTGCATGGTTTTATTTTACTTCAACATTGAAAAAACAATTTTACCCCTTGGCACATAATTAGAAGGAAATAATGGAATGATAAACTTTGCAGATCATAAAGGAAAAACCGTGAAAAAACTTAATAGAGGAGTTTAGGAAAAAAAATTGGCACTAAATATTCTACTAAACACACAAGAGACTATTTTGAAATACATCAGTAGTTTGCATGGGTATATGTGCAACATTATTTTTATGTTAAGACCATCTAACCATAATGATTTTTGTGGATAAGTGACCAATATTGAAGTAGGTAAATAGGGTGGTGGAGTCTTTGTGGAAGCCATACAGTGGAAGGAAGATAAAGGCAAAGGAAAAGAGAAGCCAAAGAGAACAAATTCAATGAAAAATGGTGATGGAACACTTTCTTGTGCCCAGTGTAGGAGAGAGGGGCACGATGATGATCATTATTGGATGTTGCATTTGGAGATGAGGCCCAAGTGGTTCCAAGATAGGAAGGGAAAGTATAATGTGATTAGATACAAAAACATCACCCTAGTACTTTAAGGCTTCAAGGGCCACTTAGCCTACCACGCAATTTTTCCAACAAACAACCATATTTCAACACATGGCCAATATTGTCACCCTCAAATATAAAATTTGAATACATGGAATCCACTCATGAAAGCAAGGAAGCAACATGGTTACATAGATTTTGTTTAGGTATTGGGTTAGTATAAAAGTTGAATACATGGTAACCACTCATGCATGCAATGAAGCAGTATCTTTACATAGGTTATGCTTGTGTATTGGGTTAGTACAATGAATTGTGAGGATACATTATGACAATCAGAGTGCAATATTCCTAGCAAAGAACCCATCTTATTTGTTGAACACCTAATCCTATATGGGTAGGTGTGGAAGGCGAAGAGTCACAAAGGAGTCCAAGTGACCTTGGAAGATGAATCCAAGAGTCACCTCATTATATTATAAATGTACATCATATCAATGGTAATATACAACTAATGTCTATCTTTTCTATTTGTGTGTTTAGTTTCTTCCCCCGCCATGTGTGTGTTTAACATGGTATCGGAGTTGATACGTTCATAACCATCTCAATCTTGTGTGAGCCACTTGTTTTTATGGCCTGTGTAAACCTGCAAAAATCCTGTGCATTTTTGCAGCATTCAGAAATCATTTTTGCAGCATTCAGAAATGATTTTGTTGCTACGTTCATAAATTATTTTTTGCGAAGAGCAGCGTACTGCCATATTCCTGAATTTGAAAGTCTGTGCATTTTAAAGTCTGCAGGTTTTCTCACTGCTCCCTGTTGCATTCAGTTTTTACTGCTCCTGGCATTTTGTTTACTGCTCCTACCATTCAACATTCTGGAAAATTTTGATTTTTTGTTTACTACAAATTATGCAATTTTTTTCCTACAATTTTTGCCTACTTTTATTTCTGCACATTACTATGCAATCTCTACCATTTCTACCTACTTTTAAAATTTACTGTAATTTTTTTTACCCATCCCTCACCACTCACACTCGACACTCACCCACTCATCGCACAACCCTCAACCGCTCTCACCCATCCCCCTCACCTCACCACACCCACCCACCTCGCGACTCCCTCACGCCATCACTCACCATCCCCGACCTCTCCAGCCCTCCACCCGCCCCCTACTCCCTCAGCTCTCCTCCCTCTTGGTCTCCACCTTCTCTCTCCACCCGTCCCCTTCTGCATAGCTCGCCCTCCACTCTCACTCCTGTGCAAAAGAAATGCATTTTGTTTGAAGGTCCATAGTATATTTGCTTACAGCGTAATAGTGTGGGAGTTGGTACGAGCCAATAAAAACTTCTCTTCAGAGATAGATTATGATGTTGGTGAGTTCCCCTCTCTCTCCATCTCAAATAATCAAATTGAGTTTGACTATTGGGCTAAAGTATATAATACCAAGGAAGACCATCTGCAGTCTCTAGCATATGCCTAAAGCACGACTACTTTTAAGAACAGTTCCTGTATAGGAATTTAAGTCAAGCAAATGATTTTATGACAAAGCCTGAATGCATATTACATCTCTTTATCTTTGACAAACGCCAACTCTAATTTCTTTAACCAAGAATATTGTCAGGGGAGTGTGATTTTTTGAGGTGTAAATCTATTAGCCTTCCAACCATCTATGATTTAATTGTTTGTGTTTTTGCATAGATAAGCAGTCATTTTTCTTGAAAAGAAAAAGAAAAAGAAGGAGAATGATGTATGAGTGCTACAATCTTTTTGGAGGTAGATAGAGCTTCTCATCAATTTTTTCTCACCTTTATGGCTATGTTTGTTCAAATTTTGAGTGGAAGGGCTATTTTCTAGTATTTTATTCTCTTTGCATTGAAAATTAAAAGCAGTCTTTTGAGGAGGAGAGATTAGACATTCCTGACACCTTTCATTTATTGAACTGAGTTGTTGACAAAATGACTATAATAATTGAATTATTAGAGTTAATGAACACCCTCATTAATTCCACTATTGATGGGATGGTACATATCAGCAAAGCCACTATCTTTGACATTCAGACCTGTATGCAGAATACACAGGAAAAGATTGATTTTTTGCAGCTTGAATCTCAGCTTCAACAAGCAGAGTTACAGCAAAAGAGTTGCCATTCTGAACCTATTTCTGTTCAGAACATTGAGAAGGACTCCCATCAGTAGCAAGAATATAAAGTTGCATTCAACTCACATTCAATTCCTTGTACAACAGCATATTTACATGCAGATGCGGCAGCTCAGTCTGCACTTCCCAAGCCCATCATCAGACCTTGGGAAGAGCTTGTCCATAAAAAGCACAGAACTAGTCTTAGATATGACAAGGAGTTGTCCTTTCATATTCCGGACTACTCCAAGCCCATCAAATTTCAGAGTGCCGAATTCCTTTATGACAGTTCACATTCAGCTGTTCCAGAGCCTAGTCCACCTCCACAACAACAACAACATATTGTAAAATTCCAACACTGTGATCGAGTTGGCCATATGAAAGATCATTGTTTTGATATTCAACCATGCAAGCACTGTGGTCGGCACACCCATTCTTCACACAGATGCTTCAGAAACAAGCCTCTTGCAAGAACAAAGATTCATCTTGGATGTATCGCTTCTTGGCAATGGGCATCAACAACCAAGAAGATGTTTAAGTCGCATGTCAGAACTTGTTCTATAATATTGAACAAACTTGCAGTTGAGTTTTAGCCGTCATCTCACCTTGTACCTGATAGGGGGGGAAATGGTGGTCATCTACAAGCTTCGACGCCACATCAAGTGAGTCTGAGCCACAATCTCTCATTCCATATTCAGAGTTGTAGCCAGAGACACAGATTCCCATGAGCGTGCCTTTACTTGGTTGAGAACCTTAAACCATCTATGTGAGGTTGATATTCTTCCTCTTTCAGAACACTTCCTCTAGTAGAAGACTTGAGCTTCTTGCTAGTTTTGGTTGAGTTCCAGGAAATGCATTAAGCATTCCAGTGTTGGTGGTCATCCTTAAACCATCACAGGTTGTAGAATTCCCTTCTTTTAGGTTGAAGGTCTCCCTCTTCAAATATGAGGGACACTTCCTCTAGTAGAAGCCCTTAGATTCTTGCCAGATTTGGAAGAGTTTTGGGAACTGCAATAAGCGTTGCGTTCTAGTGTTGGTGGTCATCCTTAAACCACCTATTTATGCCAACATTTCAGAGAGCTGATTTAGCCTAAGTGTTGCCATGCATACTTTGCAAATTTGTATTACAACTCTCTTCTTGGACTCACACACACCCCTTCGGATTAAAGGGGGGAATGTTGAACACCTAATCCTCTATGGGTAGGTGTGGAAGGCGAAGAGTCACAAAGGAGTCCAAGTGACCTTGGAAGATGAATCCAAGACTCACCTCATTGTATTATAAATGTACATCATATCAATGGTAATATACAACTAATGCCTATCTTTCCTATTTGTGTGTTTAGTTTCTTCACCCACCATGTGTGTGTTTAACATTATCATTCAAAGACAAAGCATATTGAGGTTCAATATCACTTTGTGAGAGATATGATTGAAGACAATAAGATGCTACTAGAAAATGTGGATACTTTGAAGAATGTTATAGATTCATTAACAAAATATGTAAGCACTCAAAATTTCTCTTGGTGTAGAGAAACAATATGCATTATTTCACTGGATTGTAGATCATGTACTTGTGCAACCCCCTATGTGCTAAGAAAACAACAAGTGGGAGAAAGTTGGGTACATGTTATATTCTTTGCACGACTATCCCTGTGTGTTGTATTTTACGCTAGGCACAATGGAGGTGGCAACATCCCCTTGGTTCGAGGGGATTGCGGGGAGGGTAGAGCTCCCCTTGCCGCAGGGGGTTCACAGCGGGGAAAAATCCCCCTTAAATGGGGGTTCATGGGTAGCACCCTCGAAAAAAATTAGGTAGTTTGTTGTGTCCATTTGAGCAATTTTCAACACATAATTTTCACCTTCAATGGTTTTGTGGTGCATGGTGGTTTTGCCCATGGTTTTTTTAGTTTCGATTGAGGAATTACGATTGTATCTTAATCCGTGGTAAAATAATTTGTGGTTTATTGATGTTGTGGGACGTATATTGTATTGGGATATTGTATAGAAGAGTATACATAAAAAAGATCTAATTGGTTTTCCCAATTTGTATTTATAGGATAAAATATGTTTGTTAATGTGTGTGTTTTCTATCACATATTTTCAATTTGAGTAAGAATTCGTTTACAACAATTAATTGAACAGGGTTAAAACCTACACTCATTACTCTTCTTCCCGATCACAACTCACCACATGGTGTAGGCTAACGTGTCCAACACATGGTATGGATGCCATGTATTTCAAGATATCAATGATTTTCTAAGATGTAACCCTCTTGAACTCCTGATACATGGATACGAAAACTCGACATGCAATTCCATTCATGGGTAGATAATCATCACTCGATACATGACATGTGTTGACGAGTCCACTACCATGTTGCACTATTAATGTGTGCCATGTGTCACTCATATTCGCATGGATGGCATGTCAAAAGGGCTAATTCCAGATGACATGTGCCGTTCATGTGATATTTCCATGCCATATTTGTGATGTCATCCCTCATTTCTTCCAGGTACTCAATACTCGAATTTCTCTTAGGGTGTTAGTTAATAGCCCCACTAAATGGTAATAGGACCATCATTTAATGGTTAATCATCCAGGTTGTGCCATATCTGGGAATCCTCAAATTACTTGCATTCCTTTAGGACATGATATCCAAGTAAGCCCCCTTTACAAATAACTCCTTGTCCCAACTCCCATCGGTCTACATGACCAAGGGCTAAGTTCAGGGCCCTTAGAATCCAAATTCCTAAAGGAAACTCAGGAATTTCTACCCAACTTCACCTATGTTAACACAATAATTTTCAACTACCTTCAAAAAACAACCCATTGCCTTTAACCGTGTAAGTTTCATGACATTTCATAAGTACAGCCATTAAAACCATGAAAAAATATATCCATTTTATGAAGACAAATCATATAATGACCTCAATTAACATAAGAGAAAGAGTTCCATTTATCTGACATTCATAATCGTGACAGTATGCTTATCAACATTCAAACAACTATACTAGACCTCGACTCTCTATTCATGCCCATTTGAACAAAACATTTAATATGAATATATCTATACCGACTTTCAAACCACGAAGACATATATACACAACAAATCTAACATGGTATATAAATATGAAGCATTGAACAACATTTGCATTCCATTTACAAGATAGATATACACTTGTCTATTTGTGTTGGAAATTGAAGAAGGGATTGCCATTATTTACCCAATCATAGGCACAAATACGCTGCAAAATTCTTATAGTTGGCCACTCCTGAGCCAGATCCAAAGTCTGAAGGATACTTCACTTAAGGAATTTTAACAAAGGTTCCACTTCAGGTATATGCTATGAAAGTTGTTCCCCTTCACTCACAAGAACATGAAACATGAGTACTTCCCCTTAGACATTGGGCCTGGGTTATACACATGCCAAAATATAGTTGATAAGAGGCTACACAATACAAAGGGACCCCTTCATTGGTTTTTAGGGTTCCCTTGACGATCCTCCCTCTGTCCATGCTTTTCATGCATAAAATAACCAATCAATAGACTTCTTTTCTATTTATGCGACGTTGAGGGATTCCTTGCTAGATTTGTCAGGCAAAACATATGGGTTATTCACACAACAAGGCATGGAAATTAGGGACTTGCACAACACAAAGGGAGACCCATTAATAGCCTCCTATGGTTCCCTTGGCGATCCTACCACTTTTTAGTGATTCTCTTGCTCAAAACACACACACACACACACACACATAGTTCACATGTCACTACTTCACAGTGGGTTTTAGGGATCACCAATATCAAGTGTAGCCCATGGGTTCTTCAATTCACATTCCAATATTATCTCTTCCCATAAACTCTCACATCACAATTTCCAATTCACTACACTATATCACCCCCCATGAGCGTTGTCTCACATATGAAGGCTCCAGAGTCCTTTCTCAAGTTGCGGAGTCAACATGACTCTGCCATGAGGTACATAGCCCATGCTTTGGATGGATCTAATACCTCCTCCACCATTCCATCATAACGGTTTGGGAAATTGGTAGTTTAACTAGAACATCAAAGATCAAAATTATAAACTCAAGAAAGATAGGAAACTTCCTAGTCCCCTTCACTAGCTTCCTCGAGAAAACTATCCTTTCAGACCTTGGAATCCATATAAGTTGGTCCTCTTCGTTGGCTTTGCAATTTATGATTAATTAAATAGGATATTTATTTCAATGGTCTTGGCAAGACATCCATGCTTTCCTTCCAACATTATCATCCTTCAATTATAATTGAAAAACACGGGGATTAGAAAATGGGTGCTACATTGATCATATATTTTCAAGAAATATAATGATATCGTTGTTGATTATTTACTAGAGAACTTTGCTTCTCATAGTTAAATATAGTGTCATTACTTGGTTTTTCTGAATACAGGTATGAACAAAAAAATCTCTTTTCAAAAGAGTATCATGCATTTCATTCATTTCAATTTTTACCTGAATATATAACATAAAACACATTTCGAATGGCATTTTTGTATGTATTACTTCAATTAACCTTTCTTATGTTTTATCACGTTACATTCAAAATTTGTGCTTAACCAACTAAGCATGTATATTCTAGTTCACATTCTAATTATCTATACACAAATTCTTTTATTATATAAACATAACATCTTTAATATTATATTTTCTATTCCCTGGATCTAGGTGTACAAGTGGTGACCAAAGGTATTGAGGGCCTTCATGATAGCTAGATCAAATGCAATCATTGAAGGATGGTGGTGCACCCTGCCTACCATCACCACATACCTCATTCTATGCATGAGATGTGTTGGCCAGACGACAAAGTATTAACATTTAATGCTGAAAGGGGATGAAAAATCTCGTCTCTATACGCAGAAGCTTGTTCAACCTACCATTAACATTACTAAGAAATATGCGGAGGGTGGCGGTATTGGAAGGGGAAACTCATGATGAAAAAAGCAGACAACCATGGTCCATGAGTGTGTTTTTCCTAGGAATGGAGGAAGGGGCAGAGGTTGTCAACCTCCTCTTCCATATCATGCTCCAGGAGCAGAATGGTTTAATGAGGATCTTTCGTGGCATATTAGAAGAATGATCACGAAACTGAAAGCCAAGGAGATAGGAAATATTAGGGATGATCGACATGTGCAGGACTAGGAAGAGGTTATGCAGGTGATGGAAGGCCAAATCATTGATCTAAACATTAATATTGTCCAAGATAGAGCGACTTTGTGTGTTCTAGCTAGTGCTATGGGAATTTAGTTCCCTCCACCACCCTTGCATAAAACACCATCAAATTTCTCGGATGGATTGGACTCTTATTCTTTGAGTCCTACAAACTCAGTTTCTCAAGGTGTAAAACCTCACATTCTTGAGAATCTAGGGCCAAAGTTTAGGCCGAAGAATACCTCTGCAAAAGAAGGGCCATTGAGTAACAATGTGAAGGAATAAGGCACTAGGAAGCAAGGCAACAACGAAAGACAAACACATAGAAGAAAAATTGCAACAGGATGCAGACACGAGCTTTGGCATGACACTTTTCGAGTGGGAAAGACCACCATGGTTGAAGGAAGTTGAGGACTATCCCTTTAGTTAACTCTTGACATGGCTTTGATTGCTACCAAGAATCATGAAATGCCTTTTTAATCTTTGTTGCTCATTTTCATATTAGTTTGATTTTATATAGTTATAAACAGGTTTCATGACATTTATGGAAGTCATCTTGTTTCCCATCGATGGAAAAATGGTTATCCCCAAGACATGCATAGTGATAGTCCCAAGTTAGACATGCATTTTTGTTGTTTGCATATGCTCAATTTAGACACTGTCCATTAAAGACTCGATATGTTTGTACTTTATGTAAATTCTTAGTAATCTAATGAAATTTTACTTTAAAAAATATTAAAATTTCTATTTATCTTCAATATGTTTATTGCTTCTAATTTTATTTTAAAAATTGTTATCACTTCAGTATTATAAACTATTAATTTGTTATATCTATTATTCTTTGTCCCAAAAAGTGTTCAAGCAAAAAAAAAGAGGCGAAGAAGATGAGGTTTAGAGGACATATTTAACTTGAACATTTGGTATTTGAGAAAGAAGCACTCGAACTCTCTTGAACAAATGGTCCAATTTTACATCAAAGGATCTAGTTCCTAAAGCTAAATGATTTATTGTATTGTTTGAATCTCCCACGATCACTAGGGATCTAATTGGCATATCAGAGACCAAAAGAATGCCTTGAAGTAACACATACATCTCTGTTTAGTTGTTTGATCCTACTCTTATACTTCATGAAAATTCATATTTTGAACAAATGGTCCAATTTTACATCAAAGGATCTAGTCCCTAAAGCTAAATGACTTATTGTATTGTTTGAATCTCCCACGGTCACTAGAGATCTAATTAGCATATTGGAGACCAAAAGAATGCCTTGAAGTAACACATACATAAGAATGCCTTGAAGTAACACATACATCTCTGTTTAGTTGTTTGATGCTACTCCTATACTACATGAAAATTCATATCTTATTTGTCCTCCAAAATCACAAAATAAATATTTAATATTAAAAAATTTAAATACATTATTTATTGTTATTGTTATCTCTGCTGCATGGCAGATATAACACATTTGATAATACTTTGACCTTTTATTAATGGACCAATTGAACCAAAAATAAATAAATTAACAATTCATAAAGTTATCTTAATAAATAAAATTAATTAATTAATTTTAATATTTTAATTACACCGGAGGCGTTCTCTTTATGAGATTGGGTGGGCAAACACTGTTCACCCCAGCCAATCAGAGAGCTTCCTCATCGCCCTTCTAACCAGTGATATCTTGTTACGCCAGAGGCGTTCTCCTTATGAAATTGGGTGGGCAAACACTGTTCACCCTAGCCAATCAGAGAGCTTCCTCATCGCCCTTCTAACCAGTGATATATTGACATGTGTAAACAAATTATTGGTCGTAGCTGTCCATAACTGTCCACCACATTTCCGTCTTCCTTGTAATTATACGCGACAGTACAAATGTTATATATGTATTCCATGTTGGTTTATCCACCCTCCAACCTTATTTAACATATAAATATTTATTTCACCTACTGCACCAGTTAATAAAACACTCGTACACTGAGACTTGGGTTCTTGCGCCTGAATGATTTGATCCAACATTGCTCAGGCCCATGTGAATATCAGAATTCCTGTTGCACCCCATACCCATAAATGGTTATATTTTTTATATATCCATCCAACGACAACTGTAGTTTCTCATTCATTACCCTCGGGTTGGGGTTGGTAATTCACTGCATTCACGAAGTTTCCGTTCTTACCTCCGTGGTGTCGAGCTTCAGTAACACCGCCATGATAGAAAAGTGAACTCTAACAACTAGGATACTCTTCACGTTGTTGTGGCATTCACCACGCTCATGTGCATCCACCTCACACTGGGACAAGAAAGTGGTTTCATTTTCAAAATATTTTCAGAAATATTTTTAATACAATAGTTTATTTTGGGTTGAAAGTGCTCACTGGGGTTTTCTGCCATGTTTTCACCCAGATAAGATACCATATGGAGTTTCTTTGTCAACTTGTAGTTCGACCAGGGTTGTCTCTACTCCATTCCCGGTTTTCATTTCCGTAAGCCATAATTTATTTTTGGAGAATCTAATAGCAAGGATTTTTATAATGGTTATGAATTTTCTTTGTTTACTTCCTTTTTTTCCCTGAAACCAAATGCAAATCTATGGTATTCTTAAGTCCAACAACTCTAACCTGGGTTTCACTATGCAGAGAATGAGTGTTTCTCCTAGAGCATGCTTACTCAAGTTATCTCGACACGACATAGGTACTTTGTATCTGTTTAGTTTTGTGAAATGGTTATAGTGAAATAGAACGTTTCCTCCTCTATTCCAACTCTGTGTGAATAATGTTTTCAATAGTAGCTTATGCGTGAGATTTTCGTAGATTCTGAATTTAATATCGAATTAGTGGTTACTGTTACTATTATGAAATTTCATCCCGTTCTTTATATGCAAGTACACACGTATTGAATAATAAATCTCTCAACCCAGTTACCTATGATGAGAATGGAGTATGTACCATCTCATTTTTGGTCTTTTATAACTAGTCAAACGATTTGTATTGTATATGTAAGGTTGTACTATGAGAATAGGGAAAGATTATTGTTGAATAAATTGGGGGTTTAATAGATTTGGATTGATTATATTTTGTGTGTCTGAGTTTGTCGGGTCTCTGTTGCTTGTCTGGTTGATTGATTTAGCAAAAAAGTCAAGCTTTTTTGTAGAGCAACCAGTGTATTCCATGGGGTCATTGCCCTTTTCGTTTTCCAGTGATCATTCTTCTGGTAGCCATGGGGATGATTCAGTTTGTTTCATGTTCCCTGGTCGCATTACATGAGTTCTTCGCCTTCAAGGTTCGCAGTAGGTCGTGGGTTCGAAGACAACATAAGTGCTTTGAGTATTTCGGATTTTCCAGACAGTAGCTGTGGTTATGAGAGCAATGGAGATGCTGTGGCTTTTGTGCAGAAGATGCGGGGGCGAGATAGGACACCTTGTTTCTTAGATGCAAACTTTTTGGAATTATTTAAATAGGGATGGGTGCTATAAAATATGTGAATTTTTTGGAATTTTTTAAATATCACTGGGTGCTATAAAATTTGTAAAACATGAATGCTTGATTTTGGTGGAATATTTTACACGTGTAATTGGGATTAATTTTTATAAAGGATTAATTTTTAATTTATATAAATTTATTTTTTATTATATTATTTTAAATTTTTGTGTATTATATTAAACTTGGATTATTTTTTATAAAGGATTTATTTTTAATTTATATAAATTTGTTTTTTATTATATTATTTTAAATTTTTGTGTATTATATTAAATTATTTGATATGTCAAGATGGATTTTGGTGGTTTTACAGTATACTATTTGAATTTGAATTTGAATGATGGGATACCAATGATATTATAGAAATATAAGAATTTTAATATGGTTAAAGAATATGAAGTATTTAGAATTTTGGGAGTGTTTTACAATAATTGATAATAATTGTGGAAATAAGAATTTTGAGAGTGTTTTACAATAATAGAAAATAATTGTGGAAATAATTATTTACTATATGTTCCCTCAAAATAATAGTAATCTTATTGAAAAGCTTTATTGATTTTGAGATAAAAAGTAACTATTAGTCAAACCCGGTTTTTGTCAAGTGGGTTTTTTCTTTTTAAAGAAATTGGTGGGCAAAGATTCCAAAATTAGAATAATCAAAATTTGTGAAGTTATAGATTTACTTTTTAAAACTATAGATTTAATTTTTAAAACTATAGATTTTTGGCTTGGATGATGATGAGACTGGCCATAAAGATATTTATCTATGTGATGTGAGTCATCTTTTTATAAATTTGGGGGGGTGACGATGTTCTCAAAGTCAAGTAATGAAGAATGGGAAGGAGTTATCCTTTTTTATTTCTTATATAGTTATGTATAAATAGATTTAGTCACACAAAAATATTCTTATTACATTTTAATTGTATAACTTGAGTGAGATTAATGGTGAAAAATGTAGTCCTATTTTTCCACTTATTGACTATAGATTTACTTTTTAAAACTATAGATTTATGGATTGAGTGATGATGACACTGGGGATCAAGATATTTATCTATGTGATGTGAGTCATTTTTTTATAATATTGGGGGGTGATGGTGTTCTCAAATTCAGGTAATGAAGAATGGGAAAGAGTTATCCTTTTTGATTTCTTATATAGTTATGTATAACTGGGTTTAGTCACATAGAAAAAATTCTTATTGCATTTTAATTGTATAACTTGAGTGAGACTAATGGTTAAAAATGTAGTCGTATTTTGCCACTTATTGAATGCAAGGTGAAGACAACCATACAAATATCTTGAGTTTTGTGGGACATTTTAATTTTGAAATAAATTTTCACCAGCAACTATATTGGTCTTCTCTTTCTCTATTAGTGCTTTATAACCTAATTTAGGAGAAATGCACTAGCAAGATTCAAAGCCATTAGATCTAATGTCAACATGGCAAAAACATTGGAAAATTTGAAGTCAAAATTGGTTCAAAAATTTAAGGGCACTTGGAGGAAAGAGGTCCAATTTTTTTATTATCCATATAATTTTTAATACCAAATCCCCTTCAGTTTTCAGGTTCCATCGACATAATTTCCAAGAAAATAAGTAGTATGCTTATTTGTTACACGGTAGAGTGATGTAAAATAATACTTTTGGTTTTAGTTATCACCATGATACACTAAGCTACTGAAAAGCTCAAGAGTATCTATATGTTTGTGCGTCTTAATGATTCTAGCTTGATATAAATACTTACATTAACAAATAAAGATGTTTAAAAAAAAAAAAATCTTAGATAAAAGATATCTCCCCACTCCCCGAGTTGCTTTGCACCTCTCACTGCAAATACTAATTTAATTTTATTCTTGTTTCTACCTGACATCCTTCATTTGCTAGAGACCGTGCTGTCCCAGAACTTTACGTTGCTTCATAATTAAAAAAAATAAAAAATTCTGCCACGTATATGCTATATTTCCTTATTCATTGTACAATAAATCTTGAATTTCAATGTCCGAAAAATACGGTGCTACGGACTGATCTAAGTCGTGAGAGTTATTTCAGTTTAATTAACGTTTAATGTTCTTTCGTTTATTTACTATTTAAAAAAATCCTCAAATTTGGTAGCTTGAGCTCCCCTTGAAGGATATCAATTCAATTCAATTATATAGCGTAGGTTTTTAAAAATATTTATTTTAATGAAAAGTATATCATTATATTTAATATATTTGTTTTAGTATTTAATATTAGGTATGTAGTTAATGTAAAGCGTCATTGTAGTTTTAATATGATAAGATGTGGTATTGATTTATTTTAAATATGTTTTAATTGTATTTATTATCAATTTAATATTTAAATATTTTGGTATAAATAAAAATATCTTTTATAAATAAATTACAGGTTAAGTTTTAGTGCAGAATGTTTTAAATTTTTCAAATTTAAATTATTTATAATATATTAATAATTTAAATTATTTTTAATATATTGGGCAAGTTTAATTTTTTTAATGAGTTATTTAGTAAGATAAAATTACAATTATATAATTTATTAATTTTTTTTTTTGATTATTTTAAAATGGCCAAATTTTTTAAATCAAAATTCTTATAATTATAATTTGCCAAAAAGATAGTTTACAAATAAAAGTGTAAATTTATTTACTTATTAACTTGTTTATAAAAATAAAATTTAATCAATTTTATAATTTCATTTATTGTTAAAAGCATTTTTCATAAATAATTATAAAAATTATAAACCTAATTTTCTTCTCTAACATATTAAATATATTACAATTTAATGTAACTTGTTATAATTATGAAATCTTCTATTAATAGATATACAAATTTATTAAAAAATAAATGAAAGAGTTCAACATGGTATCTATTTTTTTTTTTTTTTTGGGTAAAGTAATATAGTTGTATTAAAAATAATAAGTTGATTTGAAGGTTACAACCAAGCCTACATGCAATTGGCTTATAAGATTCTCTTATGTGTGAGACAATGGACCTATCTTTGTGCAACAATTTGACGACAAAACTTATTTCATAGGTTATAAGTTATTAAATGCCTTTGGGCATATACTGTACATAACTTATTCAGAGGAAAGCACATGTTTTTAACCATTAGGTCCACTCAAGTGATTATTACCGAAAGAATTTTACAAATTTATATGATGGATCACAGAAGCTTAGATTCCAAAAATATCTAAGTGCTGTCATGATATAGTTTAAATGTAGAAACTAGTTCATACTTTTCAAAGTTCAATAATTAAACTAAGCTGCATGGAACGCTAGCTATGCAACCTTATTACAATATCAAAATAAACTAGTTCATACCTTTCAAAATTCAATAATTAAACTAAGCTACACATAATGCTAACTATGCACCCTTATTACAATATCAAAATATAAACCTTCAAGATTTTATTTAAATAAATGAAATATTTTGTTTTTGTAAGTTTAGTAAGACTACAACTTTATCATGTTGGAATTGCACAAAAAATGCCTTAATAATTAAAGTTCAAAATCCATTTTTGAAATTCAATTATATTAAATAATAATTAAAATTCAAAATCCAGTAAATATTTAATTTATATAAATTTAACCATTTACAATTGTAATTAAATAAGTCATAATTAAAATTCAAAATCCAGTAAATATTTAACTTATATAAATTTAACCATTTACAATTGTAATTAAATAAGCCATAATTAAAATTCAAAATCCAGTAAATATTTAACTTATATAAATTTAACCATTTACAATTGTAATTAAATAAGCCATAATTAAAATTCAAAATCCAGTAAATATTTAACTTATATAAATTTAACCATTTACAATTGTAATTAAATAAGCCATAATTAAAATTCAAAATCCAGTAAATATTTAACTTATATAAATTTAACCATTTACAATTGTAATCTTAAACTAATTCGTTTTTTTAACCATTTACAATTGTAATCTTAAACTAATTCGTTTTTTTAGCACTGCAAATTACCATTTTAACCACTTTGTAACAAAGTCGTGTGAATACGACAGTACCCCAATATCACATGCTCCAAAACACAGTAAAGATGAAATCTTATGATAAACAAAGTTCTAGTGAGTTTAATGTTAATATTACATTAAAAAGATACCCCTAATCTCATGGGCGCTCCCTTTCTTTTTACAACGACTATCTGACGATCAATTGATACATATATTCTGCACCTCTGCTCTCTATATAGGATGTTTCATCGCGCCATTTTTCTATTTTGCACTGGCCAGCTGAATCAACTGTCTTAGAAGGACTAGTATTGTGGGTCTGACGTGATAATTCGGTAAACTAAACATGGCAATGGTTTACAAAGCAAGCAGGCTGGCAATGGTGGCTTCCAAAGCTCAGCAGCCGAGCGGCACTGCCATGGCCACAGCGAAAAAGACGGCAGCAATGGTCGGAGAAAGTCCTGCGAAGGCCACGAAGGTGTCAGGGCTTAATATTCCTGTGCCGGTTTCTCCAGACATGAAGCAGTTCCTCGGCGTTTCTGAGGTTCCCGGCTCAGAAGCAATGAAAAAGATCTGGGAATACATCAAAGCCAGCAGTCTCCAGGTTCACCTCACCTCATTTTTATTGAATGCTTTAATTGCTTCATTCGACATACATTGTTGAAGGTTTCAGTCTTCTATTTATATATCAATCTTATTATTGCTAGATTTTTAAGTGTACAGCCGAGCGGCATTTTGACAGAGTTGTATCAGGTTTTTTTCGCTTATAAGTAGAACTGAAGCTTCTGGTTGCGATAGAATGCATGAGTAGTTTCGTTTGATTTTGCCCTTTTATTCTGAATTATCGCTTTGCTAGTTTTTTCTGCGATGTTACTAGTTCCTTTCTCATGAATTGCAACGAAACTATTCCTGCTCCGAGGGTTTCAACATTTGAAATATGAGCTAGTTAATCAGCTAGGTTATGTAAGTGGGTATTCTTCGTCTTTTATACATTTTTATCTTCAAAGAGAAAAATCTTCGTTTCATGACTATGTTTCAGTCTAATTTTAGCGGTTCGAATCTAATTTTTAACCTTTGAGGTAAATCGAGTCTTAACTTTCAGGTTAAGCTCACCTAATCTGTATAAATTGCCTGTTTCAAATTTGCTTAATACATATTCTGTGGTGTTGTTTACGTTTTTCGGTCTTCCATGTTTACCATTGTTTTCAAGCTTTATGTTTGGTTAATACATTTTGAGTCTTCATAATCTTTGTTTATCATCAATTTGGTTGGAGTATTAGATAAACAAAAAGCTCATTTCACCTGTTTATCATTATGCGTTGTCTTTTTTAATAGTTTCGTCATTTAGATCCATGGTTTAGTCCTGGTCATTTGATCCATTAAAACGATATATCTAAAGCCGTAATTTATTTGCATCGTTTGTCTTGTTATTTGAGGTAATAATATAAATATAGGGGTCTCCATATATCTATACATTAGAGACACAATCTGGCTTTATAATAAAACACAACTTTTTCAATTGAAGTTGATTTTAAATCAAACATTAGACCAAGTTCAAACAAATTCAGTCTACATTTTTTCCAAATTAATAATTAAACTAAGTTATTTTTATAATAGAACCTATTAATATTAAAATATAAATATTGAAAGATTTATTAAATGAAATATTTATAGAATTAGATCCATTTCAATTGGTCACGATCCATGGCCAAAATGATATATTCTAGTTGCATTTTATTTCACTGCTTCTGTTGTTATCGACATAGGGAAGTGGGTTGCATTGGGATAAAAATATAGTGTAGTCATGATACATCTATACATTAGATACACTCCATGGAGAATAAAACATAAACTTTTTTAATTGAAATTGATTTTAAATCAAAACATTAGACTCAAGTTCAAATGTAGAAACTAGTTCATAATTTTCAAAGTTCAATAATTAAACGAAGCGACTTTAGCTATGCAACCTTATTACAATATAAAAATATAAATCTTAAAGATTTTATTTAAATAAATGAAATATTATAGGCGGGGAATTGAACCAGTGACTTCACATCAAGGATGCCTTCACTGAACACTAAAGTTAGATGGCTGAACGTTATCTTCAATGAAGGTATGAGTGAAAGAAAGAAATCATGGATGATACAAAACAACAAATGGATGCAAAAATGGAATATTTACCTTAATGCATGTCCCACAAATAGCAGAGTTAAAGAATTTTGTGCTATAGAAGTTCTGTAAGGATATATGGAGAAAAGAGTTGGGTAGAAAGAAGAAGTATTATGTTCAGGAATTCAACCCCACTTGTGATGTCCAACAAAAAGAGTACATTGGAGCTAGCATTCCTTGGAGAGCAAAGGTTTTTATTGCTCAATTAAGAACTAACTCACATTAACTTCGGTGTGAAACTGGACGGTATAAGAGACCTAAAGAAGCTTGGGAAAAAAGGGTATGTACTTTTTGCACTTCTGGGGCAGTGGAATCAGAAAAAACATTTCATTTTGGAATGTGATGCTTTCAGAGACATCAGGGATAATTACCGCAGGATGTTAGTATCAATTCCGTGGCATTGTCTTTTCAGTGAAGAAACTGTTAGAAAGTTGGGTCAGTGCATCATCAATTTGAGTAAGAAAAGGATTGAATTACAAAAAAACAAAAAACAAAGAAGCTGATAGTCCCATAAACTATTTTTAGTATCGTGGAGAAGAAAGATTGATAATACTTTCCCCATTATTTTGATTGAAGATTGATAATACTTTCCCCATTATTTTGATTGACCGCTACTGCCCCATTAAGAAGGAAGGATTGATACCACTCAAGACCCCCGCGAGCACATTCTGGTGACCTGCCGATAGCCACCGGGGAAGAAAGAAAAATGCCTTTCAATCGAGTCAATTCACTACTGAAAGGTGGCTGCTGCAAATTACCATTTTAACCACTCTGTATCAAAGTCCGATGAATACTACAGTACCCCAATATCACATGCCCCAAAACAATAAAGATGAAATCTTATGATAAACAAAGTTCTAGTGAGTTTAATGTTAATATCACGTTAAAAAGATTCCCCTAATCTCATGGGCTATACCTTTGCTTTTATAACGACTCTATTTGACGATCAATTGATACATATATTCTCCACCACTGCTCTCTATATATAGGATGTTTCATCGCGCCATTTTTTCTATTTTGCACTGCCAGCTGAATCGACCGTCTTAGGAGGACTAGTATCGTGGGTCTGACGTGATAATTCGGTAAACTAAACATGGCGATGGTTTACAAAGCAAGCAGGCTGGCAATGGTGGCTTCCAAAGCTTAGCAGCCGAGCGGCACTGCCATGGCCATAGCGAAAAAGACGGTAGCAATGGTTGTAGAAAGTCCTGCGAAGGCCACGAAGGTGTTAGGGCTTCATATTCCTGTGCTGGTTTCTCCAAAAATGAAGCAGTTCCTCAGCGTTTCTGAGGTTCCTTGCTTAGAAGCAGTGAAAAAGATATGGGAATACATCAAAGCTAATAGTCTCCAGGTTCATCTCACTTCATTTTTCTTGAATGCTTTAATTGCTTCATTCGACATACATTGTTGAGGGTTTCAGTCTTCCATTCATATATCAATCTTATTATTGCTAGATTTTTTTTCTTCTGAATAAGGCTAATTCTATTAAAGTGAGAAATATTGTACAAACAGAGCTTGCATGCAAGCGATGCTGAGAAGCAAGGGAGCCATAGGTGGAAGGCTAACAACCCCGCTTCTGAATAACTGCCATGGAATGAGCAAGAGATAACAAGGAGAGCAAAAAAACAAGAGCTAGACAAAAGTGACTACCTAGAGGGAGTGGAATCTGCTAGACGGAATTTTTTCCCTTTTTTCTTGCTTACTTTGACCCAGCCATTAGAACTTGGTTGGACCGTGACCATTTGTAAACTATTCTGCGTTGAGGGCGGAATATCTTTATCAGAATCGGAGGAAGAAGATTCATGCGAGCGTTTCTGAGAGATCAGAGGGGCAGAGGGATCTGTTGGGGTGACTGTGGGAGCGTCCATCGGAGTCTCAACATTCTCCCCATTTACTTCGATTTCTTCTTCATCCGAGCTGGAAGAGTCTGTGTCATCCATTGGGGCGGGAGGAACACAGGTATTCCAGCTCTTGGATTTGGGTTTGCGATTGAGATTCTTCTTTTTGTCTTGAAGTTGGGAGCAAGTATTTTCGAGATGCCCCGTTTGATGACAATGGCGACATCTGAAGGCTGTATTTTCATAATCCAAAGTCTGTGTCCAATGGAAGTCCCCAAATTTGAGGTTGATTTGATCCGGCAGTCCTTTGTTGATGTCTATTTCCGCGCACAATCTGCCATAGGTGTAGAGTCCATTCTCCCTTCTTGTGGTGTCTGTGGTGAGATAGCGGCCTAAGGAATCTCCTATGGCCAAGAATACAGAGAAGTGCCATAGATGCGCTGGAAGGCTCGAAAGCCTGACCCAAATGGGGAGTTTGGTGATGACAACTGTAGAAGGGTCGAAATCTGGAAACCATGGGGTGATAAAAAGCCCAGCCGTGCCCCAGAACCAAGGACATCCTGTTAGGGCTTTCTGATAATCTTCATTTGAATCGAAAGCCACAATGAAGAAGCCTTTCGAGCATAGGTAGATCTTGCTTTTGTTAGTCCAATTGGAGTGGATCCATTGGTATAAATCTGCTGTACGAGGCCATAGGCCATTGAATCTGCATATGATTGCGGATTCAGCAAATGTCTGATAATGTTCGGCAAACGCAGGATGAGAGAGTTCTATAGAGGGAATTTCCTCCGATTTATCCACTAGAAATGGCTTGGGCGCCATGGTTGGCTGAGTAGCTTTCGAAGAGGTCTGAGGATGGACTGTAGCTTTGTGGACAACATCTTTGTAAGAGAATGAGGGCGCAGAGGAGGTTTGCCCAAAAGACCCTCCTCTTAGCCTCAAGGTTAAAATAATGGAAGCATCTCTTTGAATACAGTAAAAAGAGAGGGGAAAGAGGTCCTCTAACTGTTTACCTTTATACAGTAATCTCTGATATGAGGAGGGAATTCCCAACCGAAGTTCGAGCTTGTTTGAAAGCTCCCGTACAAGATTTGTTGCACGCACCCATTGCAACATTGTTTTGCCGGAGAGGAGAGTGATTTGGATCTGAAATGCAGGGTTTCCTGTTGGCAGATCTGGCTGGTCCAAGGAGCAAGCCTGTTTTTTGCATGAGGAAGAGATGGAATCTAAGGGCACCCTTGCTTGGATCTCATAACCCTTGTGAACAAAGTTTTCTACAACGTACTCTGACCAGCTTCCTATTGCCCCACTGCTATGTAGAGAAGTTTTTGCTTGGGCAAACCCTGATGCAGCCAAGACTCTAGAGAAAGCCCTCAATCCCTTGCCCTCAGCTGTGACGGCGGTTGCCCATAAAGGTGGAGGGTAATCCCAGATTTGAGCCTCAGCCGAAACCCTGATGACAACGACTAGAGCGGTGGTGGTGTAGCCATCGTAGACCTTCTTAAGAAACGTGTCAGAACCATCAACTTCCTCATCTGCGTAGGCGGGATTAAACCTTGTTGCTGCGACCAGAGCCAAGAATGTTTTCGAGTGGGTGAAACGGTGCTGCGAGCTGTTCATTTTCCGAGCGTAGAGACCCCAGGGGTTCACGGCATGGAGACTCGCAGAGCCTGCGTTCTCTGCCTTGGTATCGGCGGCTACAGAGCCCACCAGGGCCGAGGATCCGAAGGCGATGGAACACATAGTGATTAGGTTTTTGCAGAGCGTCTTTCGGAAATTCCTTTGAGCCCTTATTATTGCTAGATTTTTGAGTGTAGAGCCGAGTGGCATTTTGACAGAATTGTATCAGGTTATTTTCGCTTCTAAATAGAATGGAAGTTTCTGGTTGCGATAAAATGCATGAGTGGTTTCGTTTGATTTTGCCCTTTTATTTTGAATTATCGCTTTGCTAAATTTGTCTGAGATTTTACTAGTTCCTTTCCCATGTATAGCTACGAAACTGTTCCTGCTCTGAGGGTTTCAACATTTGAAATATGAGCTAGTTAATCAGCTAGGTTATGTAATTGGGTATTCCTCGTCTTTTATACATTTTTATCTTCGAAGCTAGTAAAATTGTCGTGACCAGGGTTTTGTATCTAACTTTTAAAGGGTTCGAATCTACCTTGCAACCCTGAGGTAAATCGAGTTCTCAACTTCTGCGTCAAAGCCACTTGTTAGATTTGCCTATTTCTGTAAATTTGCTTTTAGCTATATTTCCAGGGTTGTTTACATCTTTTTGCTCCCTCTTATGCCACTTGCATGTTTTCAAGCTTTATGTTTGGTTAGCCATTTTTAGTTCCTTATTAATTTTGTTTTGTCGTCTCAATTTGTTTGGTTAGCTAGCATATACGTGCGTCACTCCTTTTACTGATGTCATTACTTGCTGTTCTTTTGGGCTATTTTGGTCATTTAGATCCATGGCCAAAATGATATATTCTAGTCGCATTTCATTTCGCTGCTTCTGTTGTTATCGACACAGGGAGGTGGGTCGCATTGGGATACAAATACCATTATATTCCTTTTTCATATATTCTGATGTTAATTTTTTTAAAACCACGGTGAATGGGTTCTGCACTAAAAGAATTCCTGGAAAATTAAACAGAGGAAAACTGAAAGCCACTTAAAACTTCACTCTGTAATTGATGCTATAATCTGGAAATACATATTGTAATATATAGTATATGCACACACTCACTCATGTGCGTCAAAGTCACTTGTTAGCTTTGCCTATTTCTGCAAATTTGCTTTTAGCTATATTCCAAGGTTGTTTACGTCTTTTGGCTCCCTCTTATGTCACTTGCATGTTTTTAAGCTTTATGTTTGGTTAGCCATTTTGAGTTCCTTATTAATTTTGTTTTGTCGTCTCAATTTGGTTGGTTAGCTAGGATATACGTGCATCACTCCTTTTACTGCTGTCATTACTTGCTGTTCTTTTGGGCTATTTTGGTCATTTAGATCCATGGCCAAAATGATATATTCTAGTTGCATTTCATTTCGCTGCTTCTGTTGTCATCGACACAGGGAAGTGGGTTGCATTGGGATAAAAATACCATTATTTTCCTTTTTTCATATATTTTGATGTTAACTTTTTTAAAACCATGGTGAATGGATTTTGCACTAAAAGAATTCTTGGAAAATTAAACGGAGGAAAACTGAAAGCCACTTAAAACTTCACTCTGTAATTGATGCTATAATCTGTAAATACATATTGTAATATATAGTATATTGAGCAAATTTGAACTGTATCAAACTCATGTTGTGGATGTTTGGGATTTTATGACTGTATTTTTATTGATTCCTTTCAAAGAGGTAAGACTATAAGGCAACTTAATATCTGAATTCACAGTAGAACATTTATTTTGAATTTATTATTTATAATAAATTATATGTGGTGTCGGTTTTATTAGTTTTTAGCACTCTTATGTGTGTCACACACCCCAATGATGGATATAAATACACATAAAGCTGAGAGCATTTCAATCATCTCATCCTCACACAACATCTCTCTTCTCGATTAGTGTCGAGCTCCGGAGGTAGTTTCTGCCTGCGTACTGTGGTAAGTAACACTGATAGCGTTGTTGCCGGTGTTGTTGCCATTGCTGCCGTTGTTGTCGTTGCTACCGGTGTTGTTGCCGTTGCTGTTGCCGTTGCTGCCACTGTTGTTGCCATTGCTGCCGGTGTTGTTGCCGTTGCTGCTGTTGTTGCCGTTGCTGCCGCTGTTGTTGTCGTTGCTGCCGTTGTTGCCAGTGTTGTTGCCGTTGCTGCCGTTGTTACGCCGCTGGTTGCCTGTTGTTGGCTGCGCTCACCATTGTTGCCGGCAGCTGCCGCTCACGCTTCTGTTGTTGTCGTTGTCGCTTCGTTGTTGTCGCTATTGTTGGGCAAGGCCGCCATTGTCGTTTGGCAACGTTGACTTTTTCTGGGTTGATTTTATTTAATTCACAGTCGCTTTGAGGTTGTTGTGACACATGTCAAGTATTCATCAAGTTTAAGATCCGTTAAAGGTCCTATTGATCCTAATGCACTACCACATTTTTGTTTGGTTTGTCTTTCACATCACCTGTGATGTTCAGTCATGATTTACTGATTAAAGCTAAAAGACGCCAGAAAAGTGGCAAAGTTGCATCAAGCATAGAACATCTACACACTTTACATGGTACTGTATTTGAGAAGTTACAAGCTCTCAACTTAGTAAATCTATCCAAGAAAATGGTCAACAAAGTTGAGCTAAGGAGGATGACAAGTTGACTGGGAAGGAAGATGATATTGGATCTTCAGTTGGAAGACCAAGATGTCATGGACTATGTGCAGGGTAAAATCCAAGAACCTCCATCCACTGTTACTGCCACTGCCAAAACAAAGTACAAAAAGGGGGAGATCAAAGCAAAGCTGATGATCAAGGAATCCATTAATAAAAGTCTGGTGGCCTACATCTTTGAGTTGGGCACATCCAAAGAGATGTATGATAAGTTGGTCCTCATGTTCAAGGCCAACAATGCAAATCAAGTACTATTCTTCAAGAATCAATTGAAGAATATGAAGAAGGGCAGGGATGAGTCTGTCCAATCATACTTTCTGAAGCTGACCGAGATCAAGAACAATTTGCAGGCTATTGGGGAGACAATAGCTGATCGTGAGATGGTACTCACCGCACTTGGAGGACTCCCATATGAATGGCAAGTATTCAACACTAACATTCTCAATAATAGTACAATTCCTAACTTTTACGAGCTACTGTCAAGATGCATGCAAGAAGAGACAAGGATGTGAATAAACTAAAACACAAATGTTGTCATGTCATTATTATCTATAAGAAGAACCTCCAGATCCAAGAACAAGAAGGAAGAGCAAGGGAATAAGAAAGAAGGTTGAAGGTAAAGTACTTCATCAACATGTCCCAGTCGCCAGAGAATCTTCAAAGAATATTCTCCTTGGATGATGATGACAACAACAACAACCGGAGATAACCAAGAATACATGAACCCAGTGAGTGAGAAATTGTAAATTCCTTCTGGAAGTTTGATCAACCTTTCTGGGCAGTCTGTAAAATCTGCAGAAAATCAAAATGCTGTTGATAAAGAACAACACATCATCCGCCTCTCCGTTGCATCTCCACCCGACACTATGGATGTCTGGTTGATAGATAGTGATGCCTCAAGGCACATCACTGGGTTCAAGGAAGCACTCTTTGATATGGTTGAGAAGGATACTAATTTGAAAATTATCCTTGGAGATAATGCTACATATCCCATGAAAGGGACAAGGACTGTGACCCTCCACTTGTCTCAAGGTCAAGTCCTCCACTTGCAGGATGTACTCTATGTACCTAATTTGAAGAAGAACCTCGTGTCTATATCAGACATGGAAGACATAGGTTTCAATGTGGCATTCACTGATGGAAAGGTGCGCATGTGGAAGAAGAGCTTCAAGGAAGCTATCATGTTTGGGTCTAGAATTGATACACTCTACCAGGGTGGAGGAAGTCCACTGGGAGCAATGACATGAGATGCTATCCGACAGACCGATAATGGCACTGAATATGAGACAAACGAGTTTAAGAACTTTTGCAAAGGAGCTAGCATCAAGAGGGAGACCACAATGTTTGTGGGCTACAGCGAAACTTCGAAGGCCTATAGATTCTATGTGCCTGGTCAAAGGAAAGTGGAGATATGCCATGATGTCACCTTTGATGAAGATGCTTCCCTGAGGAAAGTAGTCAATCTTCTGAGATCCGAGGAAGATCATGAAGCAAGGCCTGGAAATCAAGAGGAACCGAAGGATGAGACGATGCTTGATGTTGAAGGACCAATGGATCCACCTCCTTCACTGGGAAAGAGACCATCATGGCTCAGGGACACTCTCGAGGATGCTGAGGGACATATGGCCCCAAAGGGGGACATTCCGTGAAAGCAAGAAGCCGAGTAGATACCAAGCGTATCTAGCAGCCATGAGTACTATTGTACAATCCGAGCCTGGATCTTTTTGAGGAAGCCGTAAAGCATGAAGTCTGGAAGGATGCTATGCACGAAGAGTATGAGTCCATAATGAAGAATGATGTCTGGGATGTGGTTCCTAGACCGGAGGTCAAAGCAGTTGTCACCTCAAAATGGCTCTACAAGATCAAGCATGGATCTGATGAAAGTGCTGAAAAGTTCAAGGCAAGATTCGTTGCCCGTGGCTCCTCTCAAAAAGAAGGAATAGACTATGATGACATATTTGCACCTGTGACCACCATCCAATCTATCATAGCCCTTGTTGCTACGTGTTAAATTTGGACAACTAGGTC